>JAZFAV010000006.1:25295000-25367500 GCA_037954035.1 Rosalia funebris
TTAAGAAACAGAAAATAACTTTTAAATACGATAGTTTTTTAAAAGTTTTTAGTTTACTCAGAAGTGTTACAATTTCCATGTTTAAGTGCAATGTCCTTTTAGATATGGCTTTTTTATATAGATGAACCTATTTGATTTTTTTATATACAAAAACCATTGTAAACAAACATACATGGTAGTAAAGTTTCGCACAATATTCATAATTTTATTATTAAATGATTTTATGAAACACTGTGAAATACGTCAACATGCCAAGATTATAAAAAAAAATACATTGACTGAAGTACAAATTTTATTTTTCCAAATCTTATGTGTAAGTTATATCTTACTATTTCCCTGTTTGTTTTACTAGAATGAATTTGTTATAGATTTCTGACAACGGTATGGAGTACCGTTGTTGTCAAGGTCAATTAAATTGAAAAGTTAAATCAAAAACAATTAAAATGAAAATTTTCAGGGTATGGAATGATCAGTTAGTAACTCAGCTTACATACTACTAAATAAGGTCTCCGTTCGTCACCCATCCAAGTTCCGAATACAGTATATATAGTTCATTCGTTTTTGTATTTGCAACATTATCCTGCGAACGTTATGTACCTAATCTATTTGTTTCGCACGATGAAGTAAAGAAAAACATAAATGCATATTTTGTATGTCATTTCTCATGTATTATCTGCTTATTATTTAATAATAACATATAAATTTTACCATGGATATTATAGAATTTTTATTTTCATGTGAACTAAATCCCAACAAGAAGAATTATTAACAATTGTTAAACTCTGAATCAATGCACCGATTTATTATTTCTGAATAATCAACTTATTCCAAAATAGTTTGTTTGTCCTAAGAAACAAACATAATAACTGTCATGAACAAGTTTATTAAAACTAATAGATATTAGAATTCTAAAAAATATGTTAAATTTTGACACATTCGCTTGAGGATAGAGGATTCTTTTGGATAGGTGTTTATCATTGTTTACCATTTTTATTATGCACTTCCTAATAATAACACATTAATCTTATCAAGAATGTACCCAACTATTAAATAATGAATTTAATAATAGGGTGCATTCTTGATTACGTTATTAATGGGCACATTAACACTGTTTAAATTATAATTTTTATTTTCAGAACTGCCCTCATTATAACAAGAATAATTGGTAAATGTTTAAGGGCATCTGAATATCAACGAAGCACATTTATTACTTATTAACACAGAAAGCCCGATACTACAAGTACTATTTCAAATATGATAGTTAAGAATTTCGTTGCGTTGTTCGCGAATATATAAATATTTTCTACACTTGCACTAAAGCACGTCGAACGACCATATTACCATTATTATAGAAAACTGGTCTCCGGTATATAAAACATAAGAGTACTAGCACATTTATTTCAGTATAATAGCCAAATATTATACAAATGAACTATTTCTAAAATTGTAGAGTGAAGGTAAATCGTATACTCATGTAATTAAAAAGTACATCCCATATTTACAAGATTTTAGATCCAATTTCATATCTATTTCATAACTCTTGTTATTAAAATTCTACTGAAATATAACTAGTACGAAATTCTGAGGTAGGTTGAAATTATGAATGTTATTAATAAAATCTAAGCAGATATGATCCCATCTGTGTCCGTTTTCCATAAAGTGAAGTCAAAAATATTAAAAGTCACTTAAGGAACATGAAATATATCCATCCCCAATACTACATCTCAGACTGAAAGCAATCAGGCAAGTGTATACACATATAAATAGCTAACGCCATATAAAAATTTTCTGGGTAATAGATATAATATTAATTTTTTATACTCTTTCCACTTCTTATACAGATGTGATGTAATTCCAAACAGAAACAAAAGAATATTTCTATATATCTGAATAAGATCTGTTGCTAAACTGGTTAACAGTTTTTGAAAATACAAACTTCCGTAACCGAACTTCTGTAGCTCAAAATTCTTTATATCGTAATTCATTATCTTTAACTTCAATTTTATTTTATTCGAATAATTTTGATGGAATCATAGATGGTTCGATAGAGAATATTTTAGGATTTATAAGATTAAAATAGACAGAACTCGATATACATACATATATTCGGCAGATGTTATAAAAAATAATTTCAAAGTAACGTCAAAATTAAGCTTTTAATCAATTATCCACAGAACAGGTTGGAATAAATATCTCAAAAATAGTTTTCTACAATATATCGAAACACTATTCCACTCTCACCTCGCTTTTCGCCAACTAAATTATCATAACCAGGCAATCATCAGTTAATATTCTCATATAGATGATCCTGATAACTATGATACATATCGAACACTGATTAATATATCGTCGGTTCGAAAGAAATCTATGATATCTCAAAAAACCCGATATTCGTTTTTTTCCATAAAATAATTCAAAATTGGTTCAAGATTTCTGGAAAGACTGTCACAAGCGTAGTTCAACTGGCTGCTGATAGGGAGCTCTCGGCGACATTATTGCATCATATTTTTCTTTTGCGCTCTTTTGGACAAGACCGTGTTAACGTACTAATCGCAGATGTCACCATCTTATGTTGTTTATATACCTTGGTAGCAGTTTAGTATATACTGATAAGACTAATAATTTATAAATAGTTTTTAACTGAATAAAGACTTTCGTAGGCAATTTTAAGAGTATTTTGACTCAGTGAAAAAAATGGACAATCTGTGAACTGAGCTGTGTTAAAAATAAGTCTAATATTATTTTATATTTTATATGTTATTTTTAATATTCCAAATTTTCTATTTCATTTTATTGGCACTACTAAAAACATTTAATAACTTGTTTGCCTTTACAACAAAATCCTAAATTTAAAAATTGGTGAATACCAATTTTTAAATTTAGGATTGGTGAAATTAATTTGTAGAAAACTATTATAACTTAAAAGTGGAGAAGGAAACTCATCGAAGTGTGGGTATACCTAATGATTAAACAGAGTAGAATAATACAGCATTGTTACTAAAGGTACTAAGGTTGTGAGGTAACAATTTCAGCCTCCTGCCTATTGCGATTTTTGAAAAAAATATAGTTAAATTTTATGAAGACTGCAATCACTTTCCTGAAAATTGTACTTTTTTGAGATGTCTTCTTCCAGACCGACGATATATGGAATATGTTATATCACGGGCAATCAAACATGAATGAGTTTTTCAAGTAGGAAGGAACCTTGTAACATTTTAGGTTTCAAAAATATATACAAATTATTTTTACATATATGTATTGTTAATTATAGAATACAGAGCGTTCTATAGTTTTATTATTACTTCCATCTATACAAATCATTGTGAATTTTTTGATACTAATTGCTCACATTAAATAATTATATGTATATATGCAAATTAATAATCTTTTAAGGAACTCAATAATCTGTTTACTACAGTTTTTTTTAGAAATATAGAATTAAGAACTTGCTAGTAAACAATACAGTAGTAAATGATTTATGATTTATTTTAATGGAAACGTTCGTCTTAGCTTAGTTTATATTTTTATAAATAAATCTTAATAACAAGCACGATATAAACTAATATCAGCGCATTGCAGAAGCAGTAAGATAACCTTTGTATGATATTTCATAAAACGCAAACAGTAATTAAATTTCTTAAAACGCAAATAGAATCGGTAGAAATTTTAATTTCTTCCAGAAAAACTAATTCGGATCCTAAATGTAATTACACCCAAAACTGTGGGAATATATTTATATGTGAAATAGTGGATAAGAATAGATAATGATAGGAAAAGTTCTGACGTCGCTGTATCTCCTCAAGGCGCAACCTAAAATTTTCGATTACTCGCTAATATAACGCTGGTTCAATTCTCCAAATTTCTTCGCATATTCTGATTTTTAACTAAAGCATAGTTTTAGTGCTTGAGTGTGCACCTTAGATTTCAAATAACCCCATAAGAAGAAATCGGGGTTACATCGGGAATTCTGGGCGGCCAATTAATGACCCCCTACTTAGAGATCACTTTTCCAGGGAACATCGCTCTAACGGCTTTCATTGATACATTTTCAGTATAAACCAGTGGTTCTTAACCTTTTAGTGATGAGGAACTACTTGACTAAATTTTTGTCTTGCCATGGACCACCAACTGTTTGGCGTCAATATAAATTATTATAAGATCGTGCTATAAATAAAACACGTATAAAATTATTCGAAACCAACAGTATTACGAAAATTTTACATTAATTATATTATTTTAGTGTGATTTTTCTGCATTCTCTTTACCAACTGCTGAATCCTTGGTTCAGTGCTACTCAAAGCCAAACGCGTATGTCGACACTGGCATCCAAACGATTTCGATGTTTATTTTTAATTATCAAAAGTGCCAAGAATCATTGCTCGCATAAGTATGTGATTGAAAATAAAGTTAGGTAAATCCTCAAGTTTAATTCTTGTCTCGAATGCATTATTGCAGTTACTATCGTGTTGCATTTCAATTAATTTCTTGAATTTCATCAGGCTACTGAGAAATGTTGACAATGAAAGGATTGCGGATCAGTTTCCGAATACCTTTGTCCTCGCAGTCAGGAAAATAGGAAGTGAATTAATTTTTCAAGTTTTGCAAATGGAGTAAATGTTCTATTATTCCTTTAATATTAGTACACTGTCCACCAATAATTGGATTCAACGTATCAAATGCAGAAAAGTGCTCTGTTTCGATTTTGCTGATCCATAGGTCGATTTTAGTGATAAATGCACGATTTTTTATCTTCAAATGCAAATATGTTGCTCGTGCTTTCCAACTTCATATTTCCTGACCCTTGCAGCTGAAGTTGAAGTTATTTACTTGTGCGAAAGCATCCACTAAATAAGTAAAATGTATTTGAAATTTGAACTGACAGAACTGATCCAGCAACTCTTTGTTTTCTTTATTAGCTAAGAATAATTTTACTTCCTCTCTTAGTTCGTATCAAACAGCAGCGTTTCGCGTTCAGAGTTCATGTCAGGGCATCGTTTTTTGAAGAAACGAGTATTAAATGCTCTCCCTTTAATAAACTTGACTACTTTTATAGCCGTTTTCATCGTAATAGCAAAGCATTCCGGGAGCGTTTTGGCAGCCGTTTTGGGCTTGATGATGAATAACGCAGTGCATCGTTATTGCAAATTGATTCTTTTTCTTTTAATCAAAGCTGTAAAACCAGAGCGGGAACTGAGCATAGCCGGAACACCGTCTGTACAAAACCCAGCAAGCTTTTGCCCACATAAGTCCATGTTACTCGAAATATTGACTTATAACGTCGGCACCTTGCGACATCGTTTCCAATTCTTGAGAAAACAGTAACTCCTCTTTAAACGTTTTATTGTAATTCAAAAATCGAATGAATACAAGTAGTTGACAACATTGTGAAATGTCGTTCATCACATTGTAGCGCAAAATAAGGACTATATTTCTACATTTTATCTTGTCAATCTTTAGCAGTGGCGGCTTGTGGTATCCATATTAGGGTAGGCGATAGCGGCGTATGAGCTTCATCAATTCTTAAAAATAGCGCCGCAGGCGAAAATTTTTAAAATTTTCAAGGTCACGCGTTGTCCTGGTACTTCAGAATTTCAATGATTGAATTTCATTTATACAAAAATATAGACTTTCACAAGGATTTTTTGAACTTAATACCTCTTTGTTATTCGTGAATAATAATAGTTATTGTGGGTATAAATAAATTGGAATAAACGAAATATATTTATTGAGTATTATACCTATATTATGTAAATTGGGTTGGCAATAATACATTATTTTAGGGCGCTTTAGGGTATAGGCCTCCTCCTCCCTTCACAGCCTTCCTTAACCATCGCCATTATTGACTGACAATTACAAAGTGGATACCTACTACTTTTTATAATTTAAATTAATGCGCCTATCTTTAATTAATGAAAATTTGTTAATTATATTTTCCGTGAAGTCATCAGATTTCTGAAGTGTGCTAAATAATTCCTTTTCAAATGAAATAAGTGCAAGCGACGATAAACGTTCATTCTTCATAGAGTTCCGACTATGCGTTTTAATACGTTTTAAACAAGAAAAATGTCTTTCAACCGATGTACTTGTTGCTGGAATTGTAGCAATTAAAACAATAAGTTTAAAAACCTCTGGAAATATTTCTCGAAATTTATATTCCACAAAATATTTCAACATTGACTCGATATTTAATGTTTCAAATTGATCATCACAATAGGTATATAACCCAATATCCCCAGTAATGTCACGGCTTATTCAATGCGAAGGCGTCTTCGGATCTGCCGAAGAACGCCGATCTACTTCAGGCGGCGATTGCATTCGCCTTCAACTGCTTTATTTAAAGAGTATAATTGGCTGCAGACGTCTGAGCTGCGATTATTTTGCCATTACAACAACGCTGTTTGTCGTCTTACCGACATCTGGTTGACGTGTTAGCTATCGATTTTCAGGCGGTGAGATGGAGAACCTAGCCTGGTCTGGTTGTTCTGTTTAGGAATAAAATTATTTAATTCGGTGTAGCGCGGCGCCGTGCGGACTGCGGTGGTATATATAAAGGGTGTTTACGGCACCAGCGCCGCCGACAGCGATAGATAATTTAATTAGTATAAAATAGTTATTATTAATTATATTAAATATTTCTGCATTATCAGGGACATTAACACTTCATTGTAATTGCGCTGTTATGAGAAATGACATAAAATTATAAAGGTAGGCGGCGCCTACCTTGCCTACCCCGACGAGCCGCCACTGTTCTTTAGTGTCATTTGACATTTGTTGAATATGCGACTTCACTGTGTCGTCTGATAGTGGAATCTCACGAATTTTATTTTGCATTTCCTGCCCTAAAAGCTCCTCGGCAGTTTTAAGCATACAAAGCTTTATTAGAGATTCGCCGATTGTGTGTCCTTTTTTGGATTTGGCAATCAATTTTGAAATTTCAAACGATGCAGCCAATGTTGTTTCAGATACTCCATAACGTGTTCCGCTGGATTCAAGTATTTATTTTTTTTTTTAGATTTATTAGTTCGAAAAATTCTCGCAGGCGGTCACAATAATTGAGTTATATGGTTTTTAAATGGCGTTCTAACTTTGCCGGCATTACATCGTCATTGCTGGCAAGAACAGTTGCGCATATTACGCATTGAGGTCTAGTCTCCCCATTTATTTCTATTGAAGTAAAGCCCAGTTTAATATAATCGCCGTCATACTTTCGTTTCGGTGGCAGTTTTCTGAAAACAAAATAAGTCTATTATACTTAACTATTCGTAGGTCCTACCTATTTAGTTACCTACGTAATTCAAACTCTGACAGTGGTCATATAAAACCCCCGGAACTGGGTACAAAGTAAGTCACAATTAAAAACATACCTAGTATGCTTGACAAACTAATATGTGACGTGGTTTAGTATAGTATTACAGTACCCACTTAGCAGACTTAACGTGTGACATAACAAACAAAAAACCTTTTATTTTACTTACGTATTAAAATCAGGAGAAGTTTATTTTCTAGACTTTCGTAGTCTCCAACGATGTTTGCTTAAATTTTGCTGTCAAACTTGAAAATCGAGAATAAGCAAGCACTCATAACAATGAACGTAGTTGGACTAAAACAAAGGCGAACGGAACGAACGGA
Organism: Rosalia funebris; assembly: GCA_037954035.1. Lineage (NCBI taxonomy): Eukaryota > Metazoa > Arthropoda > Insecta > Coleoptera > Cerambycidae > Rosalia > Rosalia funebris. The sequence goes on from JAZFAV010000006.1 coordinate 25,302,630, forward strand.
ACGAACGGAACGAACGGAACGAACGGAACGAACCGAACGAAACACTCGCTGCACACCTCCGCGCCTCGGCTTCGTCTGCTACCGGCTCTTAGCCCCTTGACGTGTCGACTGGTCATTTATTTAATAACTTTAATAATAGTATGATGACTTCACGAACCACTTTGAGTGCTTTCATGGACTACCAGTGGTCCACGGACCACCAGTTAAGAACCACTGGTATGATTATTTCATTTTCAGTATAACTATGCGCGCGTTCATCTTACATTTTTAAGCGATAGTGCATATCACTATCACTTTCCAAGATGTTCAACATACAAATGAGGAGAATATCTTAGGACACCTTGTATAACGTTAAAGAAATGATTTAGTATACATAATTATTCCTTTTTTGAATAATGTGAAAAATTCACTAATAACCATGTAACTTTGAAGTACTTTCGTAAAATTTTGCAAAATTAAAATCACGATGAATGAGTAAATATGTTAAGAAGGATAGTTAAGAAGTTCCGAAATTACGAACAACGAACGAAGAAGGATGTTAGGATATACTAACTCATTCCGGTCCTGTAGCTAAATTATAAATAGGATTATTCAATGACGCAATATGTGCCATATGGGAAATACGTCCAATCTGCGTGATGGACATTTAGACTATCGACACTTGGGTGGGGTGGACGTGAATATAACGCTTATAAATAATTTAGCACATCTCAGATGCAGTCAATGACGTCAGGCGGGTGGGTAAGCTTTTGTTCGTGACAGTTCCGCAAAACGAATAACTAAATTTACACAACGAAAACGCGTCTCAAATGCAATTCTATTTTAAAGTGTATAGTTTCAATTCTCTTACCGGAACGCATGATAAAAAGAAATGGGGAATGCTTTAGAATTGAAAAAACCTGTTGACCTCTATATGTATGTACTTACAGCTCACCAAGAATAGGAACTCAAAACTGCTATCTCGGACCGCCCACGAGGTGCGCAATAAATAGCCTGGTCTTTACTCAGTATAGCTGAGACCTTTGCAAAGTGAATATCGATGAATATATATTGAATGTGAATGTACACAGAATTCGACCTAGCCGCGCGTAAAGTGCATCCTTTTCCCTCCGAACACTCCCTCACTCTTCCTTCTACGCATACCTAGACAATCTCACACTTTTTCCTATTTTTGATGAGCAGTACATGACTTTAATCAGAATTGTGACTAAAATGTGCCAGATATTTTATTAAATAAACTCACAGTATTAATCACAGCGTTTATGTTTTTTACGATAACATAGAAAGGCTGTAAATGACGCAGCAAAATAGGAATCTGTAGCAATGTGAATCTGTAAACTATTATTTTGGCTTTACTCCATAACAATAGCGGATTTTATTATAACATGAGAGGCAGATACATTTTATTTCCTCATTTTATTTATACTACACACTTAAAACATTGGGAAATCCCGTCAAGTCAGAGTGTTTGCTGGATATCGCAGGTTCCAGCACTACCACACGAATACTTTGAAGGAAATAACGCGGAATTAAACAACAGAAGTAACTATTTAACTAACCGAAATTTCATATCATGGTAACAATTTAAGGCCCCTACAGACGACCTGACCGTGTCGGCTCGACCAAATCAGGTCCTGATCTGGCCGGATCAGGACTCGGCTACACACGTCCAGACTTCATCAGTTGCCACCGTTCCTCATCCGACAACCGACATTAGTGACCCAACCAAATCAGTGCATTCCTTATACACTATCTGATTTCTCACCCGACCCACCGAACATAACTTACAACTAAAAGATTCACTCTCAGTTGGTACTTTAATCATGCGCTTACAAAGGCATGCCGCCACGTAGCTGTTGAACGGCGGCCCTCTTGAGTATACGGGGGATACTTAGTGTTAAACGTCGTAGGCGTTTGTTACGAGGACTAAGGCTTCTTTCACATTATACGGCTTTATCCGTACGGCGAAATTATTTTATTGTTAGTGGTGCGAAGAAGAGAATGGACCCTTTCACATTAGACGGTCACGGTAAAATAATACGCGGTCGCCGTGTACCCGCCGTCCGCTGCCACTACAACCCACGGCACCCGGACGGCAGATAGTGCCAAAAGTTTTGCATCACCCAGTTTTAGCTCTTTGAATTTTTTATCAGGAAAGAGTAAAGAAGGTCATGATTTTTTGTTTAGTTTTTACCATCATTCAAGATAGAAATGTCAAATAAACGTTACAGTTGGCCGTGTAAACAAATCTGAATCATTTCATGTTTGATAGTGTTCAAGTGTTGTTTTCTTTGTTGCTATCAGCTCTGATTAAAAGTGTGCAAAAATGGTCCGAAATGTAATTTCGCAATTGGACAGATCTAGAATAGTGATCCTGATCGAAGAGGGTTCTTCTCAAAGAGAAGTTGCCGCGCGTTTGGGAATTAACCAAAGCGATGTATCCCGAACCTGGAATCGGTTCATAGCAACGAATTCAACAAAGGATCGTCCAAGAAGTGACAGGGCCCCGTGTTGGTAATGCAAATTCTGATAGATTCATGTCACTGGTGGCCCGCTGGAACATATTTTCATCCATTGGTAACATTCAGGAGAAGTTTGACGAGGTACTGGTGTTGTGTTATCTCTTACTACAATACGGAGGCGATTAGCTGGCTTTAGATTACGGCGTAGGAGGCCCACAAGAGTGCCGAAATTAACATTGCGACACCGGCAGACTCGATTAGAGTGGTGCCGAACATTCCAGGGACGGGGTATGGATTTTTGGCGACACGTGATGTTTTCGGATGAGACCCGTGTTTGTCTAACTTCCGACAACTGCAGAAGCCGTGTTTGGAGAGAGCCTGGAGATCAAAATCGACACAGATATGCTATCGAAACTGTTCCATATCGTGGAGGGAGTGTTATGTTTTGGGCCGGTATCATGATTGGTGAACCAACGCTACTGGTTCCTACTCCAGGTACGTTAAATGGACAAAATTACATCGAACACATTCTCCGGAGACATGTTCGACTATGGAGTGGAGCAGTTGGAGAGCATTTTGTTTTTATGGATGATGTTATGGGAATTGTACTATTCTTACTTATGGGTCGCTGGATTTTTCTTAAAATACCTAGATACCATCTGAAGTTTCTCTTGGGGGTAGTCCAAACAAAACTTAAATCAAAGCGTATATTCAAAATTCAACTACAGTATAACAAATGTGGACTGTACACAGAAAACTTAACAACCATTATTTGTATCTAGTACAATTGTGCCTATTTGGACAGGCATTTCTTGGAGAAAAAACTATAACCGATGTATTAACACCTCGGGTGGTATAAAACACCTGAATAATAAATAATTCGTGCGCGACTACTTGGCATTCTAACAGATACTGACCGAGAATTGGCGAGTTTTCTTTAATCCCTTTTGCGCACGGCACCACAGTTTCGCGGGCATGTCGCCTAAAGAATGTTCTACACCCGTCTAGATCATAAAATTGAACAGGGGCGTCTCTTGAATAATTTATACTAATTTTGTTAAAAATGAAGTTTGAACATACTCCCCCCCCGTTGAAGCTCTGCTTCAACAATTAAACTAAACTAAAAATTTATAAAGGCAAGACAAGTTTAATTGTCATTTTTGGTAACGGACAAAGCTTAGTGATATTTCTGGTGTAAATACCATTTTTGGTTTTTAACTTAACAATTCTAATTTTACCATCTTTACTGGGAATGATTTCTATGACCCTAGCCAATGGTCATTCTAATGGACGGGAATTCTCTTCTTTAAGCAATACAACGTCATTTACTTGCAAGTTAGGATATGGAGTAAACCATTTAGGTCTGTTTTGCAATTGATTCAAGTATTCTTTTGACCAACGATTCCAGAACAGTTGTTGCACACGTGTGCACCTTTCAAAATGATTCAACCTATTTTCAGAAATTTGTGTTACGTCTTTTTCAGGGAAGGATGTGAGATTATTAAAAAATGTCCTGGAGTTAAACATGAAAAATCATTTGAATCATTTGAAAATGGTTGAAGTGGTCTTGAATTTAAAATAGCCTCTATTTGGGCTAGAACTGTAGTAAACTCTTCAAATGTGAGATGGGAATTTCCTGCAATTCTGCTTAAATGGTACTTGGTACTTTTGATGGCCGCCTCCCATATTCCACCCCAATGTGGGCTTCTTGGCGGAATAAATTTCCATTGAATTTCCTTGGAAGCTAAGAAATCTGAAATTTTATCTAAATTACTTTGAATTTTGAAAAAGTCATAAACTTCTTTTAATTTATTTCGTGAACCTAGAAAATTTGTGGCGTTGTCACTAAATATCACTGTTAGATGACCTCTACGTGACACAAATATCTTTAAAGTTAAAATGAATGACTCTGTTGACAAGCTGGATACCAATTCTATATGTACTGCCTTGGAAATCATACAAACAAATACTCCAATGTAACATTTGACTAATGATGCCCTACGAATCGCCGAGGATTTTATCAAAAATGGTCCCCCAAAATCTACTCCTACCTTTGAGAATGGTCTTGAAGGAATTAATCTATCTGACGGTAAATTTGACATAAACTGTTCAACAATTTTTTGCTTGAAACCTATGACATGTAACACAATTTCTAATGATTCTTTCTGTTTCTGTTGTGCCTTGTAATGGCCAATATCTCAATCGGAAATTTGATAATGTTGTTTGTACACCAGTGTGACCTAACCTTAAATGTTCATATTTTAACATGAGAGTGGTAATAACATTTTTTGAAGGTAATAAAATTGGGTGTTTTTGTGAATAAGGTATCTCTGAATTTGCTAATCTCCCTCCTACTCTGAGAAGCCCTGACTCATCGATAAATGGGGATAATTGTAAAATTGATTTGAATTTTTTTGAAGTTAGCTCTGAAATTTCTCTTAAAAAATGCTGTTTTTGTATGACTTTGACTACAAAAATTTCTGAATTTTTTAACTCATCTATTGTTAAAGGACCTGATATTTTTGTGGAATTAAATTTTGAATTATGCATGAATCTGAAACAGTAAGAAACGACTCGTTTTATTTACTAATCGAAGAAAATTTTGAAAATAAGGAATTCCAAAATTTTGACCATGAATCTGTTTTTATAGTGTGTAGAGAAGTTTTTATCTTTCTCTCTTCAGGAATGTTTTCTATTTGTTTATCAGAAAAATTGGGGCTTTCTAAATTTAAATTTGAATTTTGAAGAAAATGTGGTCCATGCCACCAACTGAGCTATGGATTATTTCTTGAGGTGTCATACCTCTGGAAATTAAGTCGGCGGGATTATTTTCTGACTTAACATGTCTCCACTGATAAGTTGAGGTTACACGCTGAATTTCAGCAACTCTATTTGATAAATTGTCCACTTTGAAGGATATGCTCTGAGCCAACACAAAACTATTTTGGAATCGGTCCATAAATGTATGTTTGAAATTGAAAATTTATTTTTATATGCTAAAATTACCTTTCCTACCAAGTGTGATAGCAATACTGCTCCGCATAACTCAAGGTGTGGCAATGAAATTACCTTTAATGGAGAAACTGTGATTTTTGCTGCTACTAAATTACAAGAAATTGACCCATCCTTATAAATTGTGCGAATATAAATTGCTGCCCCATAGGCCTGCAAACTTGCATCTGAAAATCCGTGAATCTGAATCTCTGAAATTTGTTCTGAGGAAAATATAAATCTAGGAATTCTTAATTCTGTTAATTGTGAAATGTTTTCTATAAAACCTGTCCATTGGGAAAGGAGCTCAGGTGTTATGTTTTCATCCCAATCTATTTTTGATAACCAAATTTTTTGCATAACTATTTTTAGAACTATAATTATAGGAGAAATTAATCCAAGAGGGTCGAACATCTGTGCAATTGTTGATAAGATATTTCTTTTTGTGCAGGAATCTTTTTCTATCACTTTTGGAAGTGTTACTGAAAATTGATCCGAATTTGGATCCCACGAAATGCCTAGAACTTTATTAGAACTACTCTCAACCTTGATTTCTAAGCTATCTTGAGAATCATAATTTAAAACATTGTTCAAACACTTTAAATCATTCGAACACCATTTGTGTAAGGAAAAATTTGCTGAATTTAATAATTGTACCAACTGAGACTGAATTTCTTTAAAACTTTCTAAGGAATCCCTGCCACACAAAATATCATCTACATAACACTGCGAGAGAATTACCTCTGAAGCTAATGGAAAATGTTCTTTGTTACGGATAGCTAACTCGTTTAAAGTCCGCGTAGCTAGGAATGGAGCACTATTTGTGCCATACGAAACTGTCTGTAATTCTAAACACTTTAACGGATATTGTGGATTATCACGTAACAGTATGTTTTGAAGGAAAGTTTGGGACGGATTTATTCTAATCATTCTATACATTTTTTGAATGTCACATGTAAGTACAAAATCGTATGTTCTGAATCTACACAAAATATCAAATAGTTCTCGCTGAACTATATATCCTTTTAATATAATGTTTTTTAGTGAAATATTTGTTGAAGTTTTCATACTGGCATCAAATATCACGCGGAGTTTTGTTGAAGTGCTTTCCTCTTTAATAACGCAATGGTGTGGAATGAAATATTCATTTTCTTGAAATTCATTTTGGAACTTTAATGGAACATATCTCGCCTGATCTAATGAAACATACTCATCTATGAATGCTTTATATTGAATAAATAATTCCGAACATTCTTCAAAACATTTTTCTAAATTTAAAAATCTATTTTTAGCCAAAGGAAATGATTGACCTAATTTTAGATGATCTGAGGAATCGTTGAATGGTAAATTAACTTGAAATGATCCATCGTTTAAAATTTGTGTGGTATTTACAAATATATCTTCCGCTAATTGCTCGTCTGGAGAAAGAAATTTAATTTTATGTGAAACTTCTTCTATTTCCCAAAATTTTTGTAAAATATCATTTGAATCTGATGTCTGCAAAAAACAACAACTGTTATTATTAGAAGGATGTTCACCAGTTGTAAAACATGAAATAGCTTCTTGTGGAATCGGGCCACCTATTATATATCCTAATCGTGTTTCTACTAATGTGAGGAAATTCTTTTGTATTCGAATTACACTACTGGTAATTAAATTATAATATATGTCTGCTCCTAAGAGTAAATCTACATGTGAAGGTATGTCAAATGTTTTTGTACTTGAAATTTTTTCTGATTTGAATTTAAATCTGGAATTATTTGTCTTTCTAAAATCGAACATCTTTTTTCTAAAAAATTAAGAAATAATTCTAGTGTTGGTTTAATGCTCCCGTTGAGGAATTTCAAAGGCCTTTTGTGTAGCCATATCTAATTTTTGTGAAAAAATGTACACTAACAATAAACCCCAGTCGTCTACATTGACCTGTAAATTTCTAAGACCGTCTAAATTTTGCCTTATAAAAGTCACAAATTCTCTTAAATTTACTGCACTTGTTTTGCTTAAAGACGGAACCTCTAAAATATTTTTAATATATGCATAAATAATACTTAATTGATTTTCATATCTATTTTTTCAGGACTCTAAGGCAACTTTAAAATTAGAACTGCTCAACTGTATGTTGGAAATTAGTTTTAATGGCTCACCCTTTAAATAGGATTGTAAATAAATAAATTTTTCTATACCTGTTAATGAAGAATCACGAATAATTAAAATTTCAAATAACTCTATGAATGAATTCCATTGCGTTAAATCCCCTGTAAACTCTGGAATCTTTAATTGAGGCTTATTTATTCGCGACACTGAATGAAGTACCTGTGAAACCTCGTGTGAAACTGAACTAATACTTTGATTTACACTACTATTTAAATTGTTACTCGCAAATGACTCAATTTTTTCCTGATATGACGTGATAATATCACAATATTTATTCTCCAAGAAATCTCTATCTTCACACTCTGTTTGATCCAAACATTCTATTTGATCTTGAATAGCATTATATTTTTCAAAGGCCTTAACTAATAAGTCTAATCTAGTCTTAAAAGCAGTAACTCCTTGTTCATTACTGTAATTGGCATTAAACCAGGTCTCAAGTCTTGTAATTTTACCTTTTTCTATCGCTCTTTGCTTACTTAAAACATCCATTTTCTTTTTAATTTATCGACAAATTTACAAGATTTTAATCACGTTTTTGCTTGTCAGAAATTTATAAACAATGCTTTCAATAGAATAATAAAACTAAAACCTTTTTGTGGTCCTACTACTTGCGATTTTCTTCGAAATTTTCGCAACACTGACTGACTTTTTTCACACTATTGCACCAACACTCACTTAATTTTTTTCTGGACTGGCTAAACTCGATGCAAACAGGAACTAAATTCGTCAAAACTGGAATTTTCTCTCACCGGAACACTTCTTTGAGAAATAGGAACTAAGAAAACTAGAAACTGGATTTTTTCCTATTTACTGGAGCACACTGGAACTAACTTCGTCAAGATCGGAACTGGATTTTTTCTATTTATTGGAACTTCTTATCACTATATCCGGCTCGAAGGACCAAAATTGTTATGGGAATTGTTTTATTCTTACTTATGGGTCGCTGTTTTTTTTTTATAATACCTAGATACCATCTGATGTTTCTCTTGGGGGTAGTTCAAACAAAACTTCAAATCAAAGCGTATATTCAACATTCAACTACGGTATAACAAATGTGGAATGTACACAGAAAACTTAACAACCATAATTTGCATCTAGTACAATTGTGCCTATTTGGATAGGCATTTCTTGGAGAAAACTATCACCGATGTATTAACACCTCGAGTGGTATAAAACACCTGAATAATAAATAATTCGTGCGCGACCACTTGGCATTTTAACAGATACTGACCGAATTGGCCGAATTGGCGAGTTTTCTTTAATCCCTTTTGCGCACGGCACCACAGTTTCGCGGGCATATGTGGCCTAAGGAATGTTCTACACCCGTCTAGATCATAAAATTGAACAAGGGCGTCTCTTGAACAATTTATACTAGTTTTGTTAAAAATGAAATTTGAACAGATGATAATGCCCCTCCCCACAGAACTAATACTGTCCGTAATCGATGAGTTAATTATGAGCATGGAGAGATGAATTCAAGCTTGCATTAACGCGAGAGGTGGTAATACGTTGTATTAGTAATATTTGTTGTAGTAATTGTCATAATTGTAATTAACTAATTGCTTAATAAAACATATCTAATGTTACTTTTTTAAATCACCCTGTATACAAATTAAATTCATTATTTGCCAAAAACGACTGTGAGAAAGGGCTATAGCTATAGCGAAAAAGCTATCTTACAATAGTTTAAATCTTCGTGAAATCAAATTCATCACTAAAACTGGGTGATGCAAAATTGTTGACACTATGTGTAGTTATTTACATGGCCAAATGCATTTTTTCACATTGGACGGTTTAAACCGTACGGCAATTGCTTTCGGTAGTTCGAATAATTATCGAGGTAGTTTCGTTCTCCAGTTCGAATAATTATTTGATAAATTGTACAGTTAATATTAATATTATTCATTTTAATAAGTTATTAAATATTAAATATTCACTTTAATTAGTTAATAATTCAGTTTCATTAGTTTAATATTCATTTCTATTTGGACAATGAAGATTGATTATTCTTTCGCAGACGATACAACAATAGTGCAGTAATTTGCTTACGGTTCATTGCACATCAGTACTTTTTACTAGGTACTAAAAAGGTAATTAACGAATTGTTCTTTCGGATATTTGCCGTTCGGTTTTTCACCGTACGGACAAAACCGTATAGTGTGAAGGAAGCCTAATAGATACTTTGGTAAATTAGATATAGAGTCATTTCTTAACGGAAATATTTTGTTGAAGTAAAATAGTAGCTATGATTTATTAACGTTTATTACATAAATTGTTGACATTTAATAGAGGTAAAACAGTACATAAACTACAAATAATATTATTCAAAAGAAGACATATTAATATTGTGAATATATTAACAATAATATCATTTGATTAGTAACACATTTTCCATCACTGTTAACAACAGTGAGATTCTTTAACAAGGTTTCAAATTCTTCTAAAAATTTTAATTGTTTTTGCGTGCCCATAAATGTATTGAAGTTATTTAAATGACAGGAATTTAATAAATCGAAAAGATCATTCATAACTTTCATAAAGTTTGTATGTAGTTACCTTTGGATCTGAGGGCAATACATTTAAATCTATCTAAGTGTAAAGAACAACGACGACAGAATGGCTGAAGACTTGAGAAGCATATTTAACCTTCACTTTCTGAACGTTATTAAGATATAGATGCTCGTCAGTTAATTTGGGACAAAGTCGTATTCCAAGCTTGCCATTACTATAAAAGGTCTCTAGATAAGATATTTGGGTAACCCCTTCTGGTAGTAAAAAACTGTAAGAAAAAAATTGTTCCTGGTAGATTTTAATAGGTGATGAACATCAAAAAAGTACATAAGTCTAGTGTTATTTACAAAACAGAAAATATTGTCTGCAGTTATTATTATTATTATGTTCTGTGGGTTTAGGCCTCATCAGTCACTGATCGCATGGGTAGTCCCTTGGCGATCCCCTCTTATCCGGGTCGTTATCCAAAAATGCTATCCCATAAAAGGAGCAGTTTGGGCACGTCCCTCGCTTTAAGCCTCGCCTCCTCTAGGATAACAGGGGTCCCTAATATAAGGCATCTCTTCTCCTCCAGTGCGGGATAGGTGTAAAGAAGATGAATCGAGGTATCCTCGTCTTATCTACAGTATCTACATGCCGGGCTGTCAGTCAGCCTCAGCTTGTGCTTATATGCATTCAGGCTACTATGGTGGCCCGTTACGATTCCCACCAGGGTTATGGCTTTGTGCCTGCTCAATTTAATGAATTCTTGGGCCCATTTCTCAATCTCTGAGTATTCGATGAAGAGCTTGGTTATTCGACAACCCGTTACTCCTCTCCATCTTTCTCTATGCTGGTGTCTGCAGTTGAAAAGTTGTCTTTAACTAATTTCTGAAAATTTGACTCGTGATTGGAAACCACACTTAATACATTTAAACCGATGGCTGTTAATCTTCTGACACTTTCGAATAAAATATCCTTTATTTCATTCGAAACTGCCGTTGATTATAAAAAAAATAGGCAATGGATTGCTTCCAGTTGCTTGCTATCCCTCGTACCATTACAACTAATGCACTACCTGCCACTTCCATACTATCTGTGTTAGTATATGATTAGTATATGAGTTAGTATATATAGTTAGTAGATGATATAGTTATCATAAAATAAATGTAACTTTAAAGAAATTTCATCTAAGCAGAGAATACAATCTTTATCTTTGTCTTTAAGAAGTCGAGCACTAAGTTCAATTAATCGAAAAATAAATTCGTTAAAGCTCCTGCATAAAAAGGGGTCATAAAAGTTATTGGGCTCAATAGCTTGTTTTTATTTATTTCCAGCATTATATCATATTATTTTTTTTATAATTCAAAAGCTACTCTGAAAATACATACATATATATATATATATATATATATATATATATATATATATATATATATATATATATATATATATATATATATATATATATATATATATATATATATATATATATATATAGTTCTAGATATAAGGTCGCCTACGTTTACTATCTGTATCACATCAAAGCTGCGAAAAGTAGCAGTTTTAATTTTATATACATCTATTTTCAGAATGCGTTTATTTTAACACTCCCTCAACTCTGATAAACTATTTTATATAGCACAAAATTATTAAAACATACCAAATAGATTTTCGTTTATTTATATATTTGATGAAATCCGCATGTAGGAATAATTTCGGAAAATATATGTTAACATAAGAAGAATTAGTTAATCTGACAGTTGCAACGTACCGCTGTCCATTTAAAATGCTTGGCTTACAGCAGTAAATATGTATATTATTCCCAAATAATCGTATTTTACATATTATCCTAACAATATTAAAAATGTCAGTACGAGTATTATTTTATTATGTTATATTCGACGTACATAATAAATGCTAGCTTTAACATATTGTTGTTACTGTCCATTTCAGTCAACACGATACTTTTATTAATTTGCACAACGAACATTAAGTAACACCTGAGTAATAGCGGAAAGCTTTTTAGGAATTTTAATGTATTCATAACCTTGACTATCTTACCTTGATAATATCTATTACACGTAACTCTTCATTTCCATAATCGCCATATATACCAACCTGTGCGGCATAATAGTTTATTATATATACATTTTATGATTTAAGTTTTTTTTTACACATAAGTAGTCCATCACACAATAAATTACAATATAGTATTGTACTAATACAAAACTGTAATTAAATACAAACGACTTTCATTTTGTTATTTGGTAATACTAGTTTTATTACCAAATAATTTTGGTATATGATTTCATTATAAAACACATTCATTAAGGTAATGAAGTAGGTAGGAACCTTTGGTATGAAGATACCGACTACTGACGTAGTTTTCCACAAAACCCCAAAATAATAAACACTACACTTGACGCGCGTTTCGTGAATAAAGTTGACATCGTCTGGAGAAGTTTAAAGCTCTGAGTTTTATTCATCTTCAGATTCTTTTGCTGCAGAACCTAAATGTTGTCAGGAAAACCTTTTTCAAATACTTTCAAAAAATCAAGTGGAGAAAAGTTCCCAGTCTTAGCGGTCACAATACTATGAGGTTCCGCTAGACAAGACATTTTGCGATGAAGTTTTCGAATGTAAAATCACAATACTCACATTAAACAAATTTATTTAAACTGATTGTGAGTCTAAGTAGGACTACAAAACAAAATAATTAAAATAAGATAAAAAAATTAAGACAAAAATATGTATTATCAATAGTCCTCATAACAGAAAACGTCCAGAAGAAACAAACAGTACATATTTCATACATCTTTTACGATGTGGTCATAATTATCATAAAGTTTTTAGTATTTTAAGGTAATTTGAAAACGAAGTAGGTATGTGTTGAATTCTTCTAAATGCGACTTTTCAAATGTTTCGCTCAACATATTGAAAAAAAAACATGGAGCGGTTACATTCCCAGAGTGAAGATAAGTAAAGGTCATTATCCCCTAAGAATGAGCAGCAGAGACTAAAAATCGACACGTTTTAGAAATTCTTATTGAAACCCTCTTTATCCGTATTATAGAATTTATTTCAGTTAAGGTTTGCACCCCGTATAACTATCATACGGGTATATATTTAAAATACACCCCTCAGACGGAAAAAAATAATCCGAATTGATTTTGATGGGAAATGAAAAAACCAAGTTCAATTGGGTCTCATTACATGTTTACGCGTATCAAGAAATAATTGGTATCATTAATAGCTTATTCAAACTTATATAATATTAGTATTAAATATTGATAATTACAAAGAAATAATCGAATTATTATTCGACATTCCTATTCGGTTTACTATAATTTTTAAAAAGAAAGAGTATAAAACTTTTAACTTAAGAGTATAACAACTTTTTTAAAAAGAAAGAGTATATAAAACAAAAATGTTTAATCATAATTTGATATAATATCCAACATATATCCTCTGAAGACTCGAAATGAATAGCCCTTTAAACGTAGTTCAACTGTTAAATCTTAGAATGGCAAACGATTACTTTGAAGTCTGCAAACAATCCATGTTTTACAATTTCGCGTTTAACGGCACAACTGAATTACGATGTGAAATGGCAAATCCTTTAACTCACACTACTAATCCTTGTACATTACAAATAATCCACAGAAAATGACTACAAGGGCTAGTTCGAATGATTCAATGCGAACGAGACATACTCACTTGTTGCTTCCCCCGGTCTTGGGAATCCTTTTGTTGCCCTGCGGCACGCAACTAATTATCCCAGTCGGGAGTTTTATGCCCCTTTATTAGCCCTCATTGCTTTAACTTCGCTTTATAACAGCAGCGTTGATTGTTCTTTATTACGTGATTATATGAAAGTGTTGAGACACGTCGAAAAAAAGGAATTGGTTGGTATCTTTATTAAAGAACTTGACTACTACAAAATCACAATATGTAATACCTGAATTAAAAAGTATAAAAATTAAACAGATACTAAAACCTATTTAACTAATTTCAAAAATGAATGGAAAGGAAATGAATTTTTCTTTTTCTAAAATTACGTTATACATCAACAATATGGCGTAGGTATCGGGAATCATCTAAGCATGTAGTACTTAGTGTATCTAAGTAGTAAACTTAGTTGACTATAATTATCGTCAAATTTTCTTCGAAAGATCCTATTTCATTTCTTATTATACAGTTTACTTTTCGACAACATATATGTATAATCCAAAATTTACAAGAATATCAATGTGAATTCAACGTATAACCCAACTTCGATATTTGCACATACGAGTATTGTATATACGCGCGGGTCATTCCATTCAGCAAGATAAAGTATCCATTGGGGGTGGAGTCTCGTCTCCATTAGGTCGCGCAGACTCGCTGCTCGTCTCAGTATTGCCATATTACAGAATGTTTCTCTAGTTTTATGAATTATCGTTCCAAACAGGGAAATATATTCAGGGATTTTATTTCATTTACTATTATTTAATTGACATTTATTATTAGGGGAGTTGTTAGGATTGGTATAGTTTATATATATATATATATATATATATATATATATATATATATATATATATATATATATATATATATATATATATATATATATATATATATGTATATATATATATATATATATATATATATATATATATATATATATGTATATATATATATGTATATATATATATGTATATATATATATGTATATATATATATATATATATATATATATATATATATATATATATATATATATATATATATATATATATATAGAATTTGCGTATTTTAATCCGGAGACTGAGGTCGACTTCTTGTGTGGGATCGTTAAAGAGAAAAATTATGGCTATCAATATCAGAGGAGTAATGATTTGCAAGAGTGCGAGGAAAAAATTATATTTTGCAAGGTGTTATTCCTATGGGCGCTAGCTAATGTGAGGAAACAGTATTATATATTAGAATACTGCCTGGCAAGAGATATGATGTTCTGAAGTCTGTTATTTGAGACTGTTCTTAAGTCTGTTACTTATTATTACGTATTTATTAATATTGTAATTATTTTTTCATTAATTTTTAAATTTTATTATATCCGTGAACAAGACCAGCTTTTCATGAACATCCAAATATGTAATATTTCGGTGTTCGTGGAAAATTTGCCTGTTTTTGTTATTGCATCGAAGGTTCCAGTTGTTTTCCAGGATATTTCTGTTTATCTATATTTCTCTTATGCCTATTTTATTATAAATAATATATTGTCAAGTTCCATTTTAAACGAGAAGATTCAGAAAAACAGCAAAAGTTATTAGAATAATAAAATACAATTAGTAAAACCTGTTTTAACACAATTAAAGTTTAATTTATTAGGAAAGCTGTCCATCACGAGTTCTTCGTCAGTGTAATACGACTACACTTGGGTAACTCCTCGGTAACCGAATTGCCGTCATGTAGACTTAACCCCTTCAGGCCTGATTTTTTTTGCAATGAATAAAAAATTATTTGTTGATTATTTTTAAGTTAAAAGGGTACTAATATGAGAAAAATAGTAAATATTACAAAAAAAAAGTTTTTATTTTTCAAAATATTTAATGTACATTACACTGTACATATGGTACAAAGTATTTTATCTTCTACAATTTGTATGGAACTTTATAAAACAATTCCTATCATTCATAATACATAAATGTACTGTACATTTTTGACAATATGCATGGGTCCTTCCTTTGCAACCAACTAATTTGCATCTAGTTGCTTCCTTATTATCATCAAATAAGGGAAGATGATCGACGTTGTCGAATTGGATTTCGGCCAAGGGACGATTTTCACCACGTCTATGTACAGGAGGGGAAAGAGTTGGCGATGAAGATGGCCTTCCCCTTTTGTTTACATTAACTGGTTTCTCATATTGGATTAAACCTTCAGCAACTCGCATTCTAAAAGCAAGAAGATCAATTATATATTTCTTAGGAACGCGGCATTTTTCATAATCTTTTTTGTATTCAATCCAACTCCCTACTAATGCAAAATCTACCATATGCATTATTACCCTCAAAGTCCATTCCGGGATCTGATAAAAATTCGATAAATACTTATGAGTTGGTCAAGAAGATCTACACCTCCCATACTATGGTTATATCTTTTAACAACTTCTGGACTAGATATTTCTATATACGCAGACGACTGTTTATCCCAATCTTTTCACAATATCTTCATTTCCTTTTCCTACAAAGTTGGAAGCTAAACATACGGTCCTATTGTCAAGCCATTTCACCAGAACTATGCCATCACTACTTACGACCTCTTCAGCATATCCCCGTCCCTTTTTCCCCATTTCTTTATCTGATGACAGAGGTGGCTTGAAAAACCTATTGACTCTGATTGTTCCAGATGCGAATACATTTCTGTCCTTCAAAACCTTTAGTAATGAATAAGAGAAACAATGACAATTATTTAATTGTCATAGAACAATTTATGGCCCTTTTCTGGAAATATTCGCTCAGCAAGATGAAGGACAACTGCTGCCCCTTGGCCGTAAAATTTCTGTTTTTCTTCATTCACACCCGAATTCTTGCCTTGGTAAAAAATAAAATCAAATGATTGTCCACTTTTACCACAAAGAACATATACTTTTATGCCCCAGGGACAAGGCTTTCCTTGTATATACTGTTTGAACTCGAGCTTTCCAGTAAATGGAATTATCTGCTCATCAATGCAGAGCTCTTCTTCCAGTGGTAGCTCGAGACATCTCTTTCTTACGCTTTCAATAATTGGGCGTACCTTGTATAATTTATCATTGCAGCCATTAGGTTTTTCTAAGTTATTGACCAAATGCAAACAAGACCTCAATTGGAAAAATCTGTCTCTGGTCATATTGTCCAGAAAAGCCCTTATCCCTAAAATTCGCTCCCAATAAGTTCGTATTCTGAGAAATTTATGTAAATTTCCAATAATTATGTGTAGTCCAAAAAGTGTTTGAATTTCAGATGTAGTCGTATTTCTAAAAGTGATATTCTTCTGTGCAGCATAAATATTTGTGTAGTAAGCCATTTTTTCAAAGTCCGTCGTGGTGATATAATGTTCAAAATACTCTATAGGATAAAGTGGTTGTGCAGGTACTTCATTTTCTGCTGAGTCATCGTCAACAGGTAAGTCGATATTGGCTGGTGGTGTGTATGTGGTTCGTCTCCATTCAACTGACTCTTTTTTCTTTTTTTGAACTATTAAAGGCTGGTCATCATCTTCATTAATTTCTTCATCACTTGAGTTTTGTTTATTTACTTGATTCTCCAAAGTTTCCATTTCGGTTCTATTGATGGTATCACTCCCAAGGCGAATAGACGTTTGAGAAATACCAGGATGATACTCTATCATCTTATCGTCTTCTTCCTGGTCATTTTCGTCTGTATTTATTTCAATATCAACTTCATCCAAGTCTGAAATATCACTGTTTTTGAGGACCATGTCTATAAGTTCCTGAACATCTTTAGGATCACAAAGATTGTACACTTTCCCTTTTTTGTCCATTATTTTACTGTAACAACATAAAATACAAAATTACGAAAATAATTATGTATGTTGGCAATCGGTACCAGATGTACATCCATATGTACAGACTGAAATAGAAACCGAAACTGTTTGTACATATACATGTACAAGGTAATTTACAGCATCATAAATATAACTTCAGTTCAAAATTGTACATTCTAATAAATAGAGAGTGTTTTTGGAACATATGTGAATCAAATGAACACACCTACCTTAAAATAAAATACCACAGACACTAAAAAAGCACTAAAATAAACAACGATGACGATAGGCTTGCGTCCTCTACCTACTGCCAAAGTTTACAGAATAAATAATTTAATTATTTAATTATTTAATTGTAATTTATTTTTTTAATTATTTATTCTGTAAACTTTGCTACTGCTTTGACAGAACTGGCCATTTAATTGTCGATTATTCCGCTAGATGGTGCATTATGTTATAAATATCCTTTAAATAAGTGTATTGTAGTATGTACAACCGGCTGTAATTGCTAGAAAATGTCGAATAAGCAAATAAAAAAAATATGAAATCAATGTACATTATAATGTGCATCAGGTCCGAAGGGGTTAAAATATTGGAATAGATGTAGGTACAAACAATACAGTTTAGATTTTTTGTCGTATTTGGCCCCCCACATATTATGTAAAGATAATACATGTTATATAAATTATTATAACGTGTACTATAACATATGTGCTTATATACGGCTAGTGTCGTAAATTTATGTCGATCATTATTTGGTTAACAAAATTTGTAAGGGAGTTCTAGAAAAGTTTTTATGTTCTTAAGCAGTTTTTGAATTATTTTTTTCACTACAAAGCACAAAATTTACATAAACAAAGTATATTTTAGAACTGGTATGCTAGTTAATTTGGGTTTGTTTGGACAATTTTCGAGAGAACTTCTTAGGCTTAACAATAACACCACCGGACATTTGTATATGATTTTAAAATTATGTTGGCTTTGTCAGCAGACTGCTCCAGGTCTTGACTGCTAAACTGAGAGTGATCTCATTTTTCAGGGTACTTCAGTTTTTAAAATATGGGAATGTGGAACGAACTAATAGAATTTTTATAGAATTGCCAATATGCCTTTACAAAATTGATGTTTGGGTAGCAGTTTCTAGAAGAATAATTGCGTCCCTTTTTTCCAATTTCATCGCCAATGCACAGCGGCACAGAACTAACATTTTGACTGAAATTATTTAACTACATGATAAAAAACTTCAGTAATGGTCCAGACAACGAAGGAAAAATAGCGGGGATAATTCATGTAGAAGCCAATTTGTGTACAGTTGTAGGGGAAGGTGTCCTTAACAACATACTAAAAGTACTGATGGATGGGAGTAAGGCTAAGAGGAGGGGGGGGTCTGTAAAGATCCCTTGTTTCAGCTTTTTGTTAATAACTCGAAAACCACTGCCTCTAGCGAAGACATGCTTATATACTAAATTAATCTAGATAAAATTCTCCACAAAAAAGGTCCTATACACTTTTTCGCTAGGATCAATAATTAAGGAGATATGGAGGTATAAACATTTGTTGTTTTTATTGTCAAAAATGAAATGTTTATTTTTAAAACTGAAATAATTCACTAATAATAAATAATAAAAATAATAATAATAAATAAAATAAAGAATAAGCACGAGGGGCCGCACAACATCCATCTGGCCTTTGGTGAGTAGCGACACCACTTACTCCAGCTGGGGTGCAAAACCGGACCGGCAGCACCAGCGCACCCGGGAGGGGATAACAGATTTCCCTCTGGTGTCGGCCGTGGGCTTACTAGGCTAACTCCCCGGTAAGCCCAAACTTCTGGTTCCAAACAACAGAAGAGGAGGCGCCCATGATCGACTCCGTTCGGATAGGGGTCATGGGCAAGGTGGTGGGGTCCAACCGGACGGATTGTCTGAGGACGACATACGCAATGAACATGGACGCTTTGAGTGGACCGACGAACTGAGCGACGACCTGCTGCAATGCTATGAAACCAGTGAGCCCATACGGAGGGGATACATGGGACGTATGCATACCCTGTGGTGTGAATTACACCCAGAGCATGATGCCTTCACGCCACAGAATCTGCGTGATTATGTATCCTATCTTCGTAGAAAGGGCTATGTGAGGACTGCGCCCCGATTGGCGAATGAGGTAGCTGAAAGGCTGCCTAATGAACCTGTTGAGGATGCGGCCTTCACCGTTCCACCAATAATAGAGGGCCTCAGTACCAGAAGGGGGTTACATCGCATAAGACCCCCTGGCTACAAGACCTGACCAGAGTGAATGCTGAAGTTCAAGCATCGCTTCCAGAAGAGGCCGACATCTGGCACATAAATTGTGCCCTGTACACTGCCGCCGAGAACTTCTCTCATATGAAGAGGGCGAACAACTCTTCCTCTCCGCGAGAGAGAGAGAGCCGAGTGGCGTGTGAAGATGGAGGCCAAGATCCAGTCGGCAAGACAACAGATATCCCGTATCCAATGTGTGATGGACTATATGGCGGCCAATAGGCCTTTCACGAAAAAATTACGGCGAATCGCCGCCAATTTAAGACGCGTCCATCACACACTTAATGAGGTAGTGCTGCGTACCACCAAACAGCACTGCCTTGATAGGATACGGATGCTAGTGACGTGCAAAAAGTCGCTAGTGAGGCGGGCGCGAAAGCTGGCGGAAAATAATTTATTCCGCCAAAAACCTTCGCGCATATTCGAACCACCTCAACCTGTTGTCGAAAATCCGCCGACTGTAGATCAGGTGAAAACTTTTGGAAGGCGCTGTACAAGCAAAAGCTTCCACTCCAAAGAGACACTCCAGCCCTGGCACACTTTGAATACTATTGCGAAGGTCTTCAGAGACCACAACAAGTGTGTATCACCCGATAATCCCTGAAGAGGTTCGAAGAGCTCTTGCAGGATCCAAGAACTTTGCTGCTTCAGGTCCCGACGGGATAAATAACTTCTGGTGGAAAAATTATCTGGTATCCACCGCCATTTAGCCAGAATTTTTACCACCTGGCTAAATGGGGAGCAGCAAATTCCTTCTTGGGTTGTCGAGGGGCGGACCGTGCTAATCCCGAAGACCGGAGATTTGTCCAACCGAAAGAACTACCGACCTATAACCTGCTTAAACGCCTGTTACAAGGTGTTTACACACATCTTGTACACGCGAGTACTCCTAGCAGTTGAGCCGGTTTCGAGGGGATATACGAACAACGAGGATCTAAGATAGGTGTCGCTGGCTGCAAGGAGAATCTGTTGATTGACAGATGTATCACGCAGGACTCCGTGCAGTACAAGCGAAACCTTTCCATGGCCTGGATCGACTACCGCAAGGCATTCGATATGACATCACATGAGCTAATAATTCAATTGCTCCAATGCCTTGTGGTGCCCGGTCCTGTAGTGAGATGCATTCAAAACCTGATGCCACTCTGGAGGACTCGGTTTACCATAACATCGGGTGATACTAGAGTCCGGACAGAGCCGGTGTCGTTCAGAAGGGGCATGTTTCAGGGAGACTCCCTTAGCCCCCTTCTGTTCTGCATTTCACTGTTGCCGTTGTCCGTGTCCCTCAGGAAAACCCGTGGCTATAACTGCGGCACCCCCGGCGATCGGAGGTATAAGATCACCCATCTATTTTATATGGATGACCTAAAACTTTATGCCTCCGGAGAAAGGGAATTACGCCAGTCCCTGAGGGTGGTGCAGGAGTACACGCAGGCCATCGGGATGGAGTTCGGGTTGGACAAATGTGCACTGGTTCATCTCAAGAGAGGACGAAGCCGGGAATTGCAGAGGATGCGCAGCTCGTAGACGGAAGCATCTTACATCACTTAGATGCCGGAGAGTTGTACGCCTACTTTGGTGTTGAGCAACGCTCCACCCAAGAGGTAGGTGTCGTAAAAAACGCTCTCCGCGGCAAGTATCAGCACCGCCTCCGACAGATTTGGTCTTCAGAACTGTCGGGGAAGAACGTGTCTGCAACGAATATGCTTGCCGTTCCGATCCTTGTCTACTCCTTCGGAGTAGTGAAATGGACACAGGAGGAGCTGCGACGACTCGACGTAGTAACCCGAAAGAGGATGCATCTGAGTAGGAGTTTGCATCCCAGATCGTCCGTTCCACGGATATATCTCCCACGACATCGCGGAGGCCGTGGACTCTTGAGTTTGGAGTGTCTTCATAACAGGATAGTTCTGGACGGAGCCTGTAAAGTTATCAGGAGTTCGGATCCCCTTCTCTGCATGATCCGAGATCACGAACATACAGGGATAAGAGCATTTTTATTTAAAGCAGCACGTAGAGCAGCTGATGATCTCGGTTTCGTCTTCGACACCAAACGGGCCAATCACAACTCTGTCACCGAGTTGGAACCCGTTCGGTTAAAAGCCCAAGTAAAAGCTGCAAAGCATTTAAGAGCTCTGCAGCTTTACAAGGATAAGCCCATGCACGGATTCTTCTATAGGAATATGGAAGCCCTGGGTTTATCCGAAAGGCTGACCTTTGCTTTCTTAAGGTCAGCCGGGCTAAATTCAGAGACCGAGGGATTCATCATGGCTTGCCAAGATGATGTATTTAACACGCTCGTCTATCGGAGTCGTGTCATGGGTATGGGGAGGTCCCTGATGTCAGCTGCAGGGCCTGCCGCAGGGCGCCGCAGACATTGATGCATTTACTGTCGGCTTGTCCAGTATATGCAGTCTCGGCCTATATCCATAGACACAACGCAGCGTTACGGGTGCTTTATTATCATTTAAGGCACTCGTATCAGATAGCCGAGACACCAGTGCTGCCTTACGCTCCGGGGGATATTGAGTCCGTTGTGGAAAACGAGAAGTGCCGAATATATTGGAACTATTCGTTTTCCACCGTCAGACAAATACAAGCCAACAAGCCTGACGTAGTCCTTCTCGACCACCAACTTAGGACAATGTTCGTCATCGAGTTCTCTGCACCCGGTGATGGTAACATTGTTTTGATAGAGGAGGAGAAACGGACAAAATATCGAGATTTAATATTGGAACTCCGTAGACTCTATCCAGACCATACTGTTAAATTTAAGGTACTGATTATAGGAGCCCTCGGTGGAGCGAGAGATACACTGCTTTCCGAATTAAGGAGCATACCGGCATGCCGAAACTCGGCAGAAATCTTAGCCGATTGCATGCAGAAGGCCGTAATTCTCGGCTCGCTTCGTCTACTCAGGGCACACGACTCGGCCCAGTAATCACTAACCGAGCGGACGTGAGGAGTGATTGCTGGTATTACCAGCGCACCTCTGTGTGAGTCGGAGCCACAGAAAGGGGTGACTGGCTTTTAGAAAAAAAAAAAGAAGAAATTTGTGTCCAAGGATGTATCTGGAACATAAATTTTAGTCAAAATCATCGATGCTGTCTTCGAAGGGGGCATGAGCCGAGGTACACGCCCCAGGCACCGGAGCAGACAATCCCTGCTTTGCGGCAATCGCAGCGCGCCCCATGCCCAGTTGTGTATCGGCAAAAGATCACATTTAAAACGGAGTCGGGTGCCACAGAGTCGTTCGTGGTAACTGGGTTGAGGATCCCATCTTCTCCCTGGGCCCAACCCCATTGGATAGGTAGTAGGGGGTTGCCAAGCCACTGTTATATCTGTAAGAAAGTTGTATTTAGCACAAATTGATATTTGTAATTTAAGGAAACCAGTATTTAACAACTATATGTAAATGGATTTACCTGTAGATATACTCTGAGCGAGTGTTGCTTTGAAGCTCCTCTGGTTGGAGGAAGAGTGGCCAAGTCTGATTTGGGCTTCGTTGACGCTTTCAGAAATGCCGTACCGATGTTTCAGAGTACCGATGTTTGTTCAGGTTGTCTTGATGTGCAGGCGCTTGATATACAGCCAGAAAAAAACTTCTCGCCAGCCTGTTTGATATCCTCAGTTGATGTTGAGGTATCTGTGAATATTGCTGAGATGTCATGGGTGAGGCCAGGATTTGCTGTGAAGAGCTTAGAGATTCCCACTTTGCTCTTTCCATGAATCGCCGAGGTAGTATCTCCATAGCTTCCGGAGAAGCTATGGAGAAAAAGGATCATTTTGGCGAATGGAAGCTCTTGAAGTTGTCGCACCGAAAACAATTTTGTCTTCACCTTCCCACGGCCTGGCTTCATGAAGTACATGTTGATAGATGGTGGTGCCAATCCAATGAGGAGAACTATTAAGTCCACATCCTCCCCAACTATTGCTACGGTTGGATGTACAGCAGCTTTATCCAACCCGCAACTTACAATAGTGCCATCAGCACCCCCTGTACCAACAGTTATTTCAATACCTGCTGCTGTCATTTTCTCGGTGAGCAAGTGGATCAGACTTGTTTTGTTCCTCTTAGTAGCAAGAAAATTCTCCTGTTGAACTGTGATGGTCGTGCTTTCATTAAAGTTTATGTCAATCGAAGTTTTTGTGAGCCCTCTTCGCTTCTGCTCTGCTCGTTTCGTGTTGTTGACATCACTGTAACCATCAAAAACCACCGTATCATTTTCACCGAAATGTTTCTGTACATAGGCAATGTACTGATGGCAAATTGAAGAAATGCAGGAAGTCTCTTTCCACTTCATGCGGTGGAGAAGAAAACCACCGTCCACCACATTGGTGCTTTGGGTGAGATCGAGAGTTGCGTTGTCCTCTAGTGGCAAAACATCGTAAAAAGAAGACTTCTTTCCTTTTCGCATCCCGCCCTCGCTGAACAGAGCCATGGGGAATGGAGTTAATTCATCTTCGTCGCTCTTTTTTGTTACGAGAGTTCTTTGAAAAATTGTCAGAGGGTTAACAGTAACTGTCTTACCATTGATTTTAATGGTACTGCTCATACTGACTAATGATAAAACCACATTCTTCTTAGACTGCTTTATGTCACCAAATTTACTGCCAATGAAACTGCATGGTTTTTGTTCCAATATCCAGGGCATGGTGGCAGTTTACTTTGGAGTTTCCCGAAATGCCCACTGACAGCGACATGAGAGAATTCAACTTTGGAAAAGGGGGATGGTCATTGAACCATTCCTGAATCTTAGCTCGATCTCGTGAATCTCTCTTTTGCCGCGATACACGTAAATCAACGTGCTACACTCCACTTGCAAAAACCACTCCAGCGAACTCCTCCAATGACACAATCCAAGACAAGCGTTGTCCTACGGGGGGGGGGGGGGGGGTAATGAGGGTGATTATACCTCCACCCCAAGAATGGACACAAAAGGCGGTATATGCAGTAAAGTCGTTAATACGCGGTCTGAGCATAGTTCCTTTATCATTAAAACTTGATTTTTAATAATAAAAACCGTTTTTTTTTTAAACTGCCATTTTCCCCCCTCCAATTCTCCTTAATTATTGATCCTAGCGAAAAAGTGTATAGAATCTTTTTTATAGAGAATTTTAAGATTAATTTTCTAGATTAATTTAGTATATAAGCATGTTTTCGCTGGAGGTAGTAGTTTTCGAGTTATTAACAAAAAACTAAAAACAAAGGATCTTTACAGCCCCCCACCCCTTTAACTCCACTCCCATCCAATCAGTTCTTTTAATATGTTGTTAAGGACACCTTCTCCTACAACTGTGTCTAAATTGGCTTCTACATGAATTATTTCCGCTATTTGGACTTTTTTGGTCTTTGTTGCCTGGACTATAAGGGAATGTAAAAGCACATAGAAAACGAAACATTATAGCTTCTCTCCGCAAGTTTTTTTCATAAGTGGCTGATAGGTTTGCACACACAAGTTGGGTTTCCTCCTAGAACCCCTCGTTTGGCCATCATGGACTATTTTGTGCTCCATTGCCATTACTTAAAAAAAATTATTTTCCAACCTCCTGGAGTTATGTTGTAATTGTTGTAACCATAACTAGTAATGCTGTAAAATGCATTTAATATCATGACAAGCCGCGTAAACTATGCATTGGACAAGGCATGGTAAAGCTGAAAGAGTTATTTTATCTTTGATTTCTTTGTTAATAAAAACATTATTAGTCTTTCATTTTAATTTTCAAACATGTAGTTCACTATTATATTAACTCTAGAACTAATAATATATTTTCATTTAATATAATTTTCTGAAAATAATGATTATGTTTGTCTACAAACTAAACGAAGAAATTTATATCTGTAACTTTAAGCCGAATATTACGCGATGTCAAAGCGGTGTAATATATAGTTTGAAGCATAATCATTCAAGATAATTATTTTTAGTAAATGCTGAACTCAATTTTTGATTATGTAATGTAAAAATAAATACAGTATTCCAGTTTGAAATTAGATGATTATGCAAGGATAAGTAGATTTTTTGAGCTCAATATAATTTAGTGTATTTAAGATTTTAAAATTTATTTACTACTTCAATTCTGACTTCTTGTGGAATAGAGGCGACCTTGTACTTAGATTAATTTCCCTTGCTGATTACTGATTAGCTTCCCTTTGCCTGTTAAAAATATATTTATGGACTGGCAAAAATACAAAAATTCTCAACATCTCTTTGAAATGTTACTTTTGGAGAATATAAAGCAAAGAGATGCCTTTATCGTATACGATTCCCCTATACAGAAGAAAACTCAATAACGTCTTCTTGATAATTTATAAAGTAATGCTTTCATATAAACGTGTGTAGATTTTTCCACATTATCCTGAGATTCACCTTTTTCAGGTGGAACATTTTCGGTGCTGAACGTAGCGACGCTGGTTGCCATGCGACGCCGCCGGCGGTCGACGTCTCCAAGGATACCTGGCGCCACTACCCGTAGCGCCGTCGGAAGCAATTTGCCGCTCTCTCCGGACTTTGCTAGCTGTGTGATGCGAAATTAATACATTAGATCCGGGTGAAAGACTCCACATAACAGACTCTTCATTTTCTCAAGTGATATAGTACATCCTTTTATTCGGATATTAAACCTCAGGTCGGGGGGGCTCGAAATTTGTCCCGCTAAATATGCTAAGACAACTAATAAAAAATTATTTATACAATGCTCATAAGAAGTATGGATTCTAATGATAGGTTTCAGTTTTTAAGAACAACTTGTGACTGAAAATCAATTTTAAAAACTTTAAATCTAAATTCGTGATAATTATATAAGATAAAAAAAAGCTTGGGAATATGTTCAGAATCGTTTATTTTAAGGTACATTCAAAAATACTGTCTAATATATCTAGATATTTTTCGATTTTTTTTACCGTAGTTATTACTTATCTAGAAGTTTTTTATTGTGATTACTTACAATTTACTTTACTTACTTACAATAATTGTACTTATAATTTGATTACTTACGTATTTGCTACATGGAACTTATTTACGTGTGTTTTATGTAATGGCTGTGAAAACTGAATGGGAAAACGATTCTGTTAGGTTGTTAAATTTCTTTAAAGAATGTGATTAATGTATTAAATGGTTTGTGTGCTATTGTAATGTCGTATTCTTTAGAAATATTTGCAATACATTCAAATGACTTTAATACATAAGGCGTAGACACGTATTTGTTATTGTATTTTAGACATTTTTCGTTGATTTATCATTGATGGTATGAATTATACTTATTATAGGCATATGGAATTGTTCGGGGTTTCAAACAGTTCGAAGAACTGTTTCAATTTTTCCGAAGTTCTTCTATCTCTATTTTGGATACTGGAGAGTTGAATAACACAATCGATTATCATATGTGTTTGTGAATCAGTTTGTTGTTCACGATAATTCCAATTTCGTTATCATGAATTGATATATCTAGGAAATTTATATTTCGATAGTGAACTGCAATCGTGAATGAAATTTAAAGTATTGATCGTATAATTTAATTTGTTTTGGTACGCAGATACTGGAGTCTTTTATATATTTTAAAAGTTTTGATCATTATAAATACAGGGTGAGTCTTTAAGTGTAGGTCTTGTCTATAGAGGGAAAACTACTAGTTGTCAGAATAAGAATTCGAGTTTTCCTTTTTTTTTTAATATAAAAAATGGCTGAGTTATTACTTTTCTTTAATTTCATAGTTCGAATGTAATTTAGACGCCACTGGGTAAGATTTCGGCGCACTTATATCTGATCGGTTGACAATATTGCCATTTTATTTAAAGATTACAGGATTACTGTATCAAATCAAAGTGATGTAATCAAACAACAGACATTTCACCTTCACATAGAATCAATCAATAATTATTACAACAGAAAATAAAAAAACAGTTACAGTTAAAATTGTAAGTAATTACTTTTTACTACAATAGCTACACATTTTAACTTTTCAGTGTTTAAATACATACCGTAAATAATACAAAAAGTTAACACGTAACATGTTTTTCTTTTTATACAGTCATTGATTCACCACACATTACTTCACATGCGTTTTCTCATTATTTATCATTACACAATAAGTAATAAGAATAACTTTTTATATCGAACCTTTTCCCTATATCACTTATCAGCTATTTGCTTTACTCTACATCTTAGCTCAATTTTGCTCAGTATCATTAAACCCGGTTAGTATCGCTGACCAAGTTTTCAAATTTGTGAGCGAAGTGTAAATTTGACCGTAAATTCGGTCAGGTGTTTGATTCCCAATTACTATGAAGCGAAGCTAAGCTAATCGTAAGGGCACAGGCCAGTGCTACAATAGGCAATTTGCATGACTTTTAATTATGTTGTCAAAACATTCTATAGGCCATTAAACCCATACAGCGTTAAATTTACCACTTTTTGTGCAATAATAGACACAAAATAAATAAATGAAATTTCAAATTATTATCGGCAAGCGTAAACACAAGAAATGCAATGGCTGCCGCGTGACGTCACTGTATATTATTTTGTTGAGAGAGATGGGCGCTTAGTGTAATTTCGTTAAATATTCCTTTTTCGGTGTGTGAATTTATTTATTATTATTAATATTGAACAATTGTGTGTAGACTATGGCAACAGACAGTGGATTTGTGCAAGGACAATCTGATAACTTGCCAAAGATTGATTCCTTGACCATGTTTTCCTTTCTAGAGGAAAATTCACAATTTATGGGAATTGAAATTAGAGGAATTAAAACTGCAAGGTTAGTATATCTATATTTACCATTTTTTAAATTTACCATTTTTTAAATTTACCATATTTAAATGCATGTTTATCTGAAAATTATTCATGTCAATAGTTTTACACAATTTATAGTTTTATAACCTATCGTAACCTTCAACACCATTGACGTATATGTCGATGATACCAACAAACTGTTGCACTTACACAGGTAACTTATTCATTTTGATTTTTTGTAGATCTGGACGTGAAAATTACGGAGATAACGCTGTTGGCTATGTTCAAGTAAAGAGGGAAGGAAATGTTTGCATAGTCAAGGCCAGAGTTACACCCAAACATAGTGTTCGGATGAAAGCTCCAACTGTAAATCTTATTTAAGTATCTATATCTAATGACCTCCAAAACAAACATTTTCTAAATATTCCACGCGGCAAGTAATATGAAAACAGCATACAACGTGAAAGTGGGGTTATATACAAATACATCCAAAACAAATAAATGTTATTAGGTACTCACAATAAAATGATCCTCGCAACAATATAGCGATGTCGAACTTGATTGCTTTATATTTTTCTTTTCGTCCCTTTTCATTGCTACGCACCATTTCTTCCGCATTCTTTCCTCTTTGGGAACCGAGAACAATTTTTGGGGCGTTGATACCGGAGTATTTGTACACATTGGCACGATGCATTACTTATAAAATTTGTGTTTTATTGACTCCATACCGTTAGGCACTTTATCAAACGCACTTGTTACAGATTTTACAAACTGTTAGCACTAAACCAAATCAAAACAGTGACGATTGGGGTACTTGACCCCATACAGTGACGTGGACCAATCAGACTAGCGTTCTCAAACACGTGACTTTGGTTACATCAATGAGTGAATTAATTTTATTAATTATGCAAAAACTACCGATTTTCATGAAAAATGACTATAATATTCTTCTTAAGTACTTATTATATGGCAAAAAAAAATTTTCAGGCGTATAGAAGTTTCATGCAAATTGCCTATTGCTCGAAAGGATTTAAACAAACGATGGTGATAGGGGATACGGATATTGTAAGAGCTAGTTTTAATTATTCTGGATTTTCTGGAACAAAGCCATACACGATAAAATTGATTTGCCATTTATTGTGATTGTTTAAGTATTGATAGTTTTAGCTCTTTGTGAAATTTAAAGTGTGTTCTGTGTTTGTATAGTGATAATAATTGTGAAGTTTGGCAACTACGCACAATATAGGAATCACACGCGGTCGTCTCATTAGTAAGACTGTGGGCGAACGCAGTGCATAGCATTGGCGCTTCATGTTGGAACATTAATATTTTTACTGCAACGAACGTTTCATTTATCAAATCCACAAAACTTAGCTATTCTAAAATAATAATATTCATAAAATTTCATTATAAAATTTCATCATAATATTTCCGTTAGATTGTAAGCGACGTATGGTAATTCACCGAGATAATTGTCTTTTAATTTCTAATCGGTTTTAATGTAACGGTGCGATGATAATGCTGAAATGAGGTAAGTACTCGACGAACCGTAGTAGAAGGGGATGAGCAATGTACTTTTCATGGCCGTAGTTAATCTTGATTTCGAGGTGTACGTGCGGACCCGCTGTGTTAGTTGAAACGTTTTAATTTAATAATAAAGTATGTCGCACGTGTGAAAGCCCAAAAAACGTTTATATACACGCTAAGTGAAAAAAATTATTGGTGAATTTGATGATTAATTATTTATTCTACAATGCAGCGAAAATAATTTGTGAAGTATGCGATAAACCCTTAATGTGTTGGTCAAAATCCGATTGTGTACGTCACCTGAATTCTATACTTACAGCATCAACATAGAAAAGAGGGCCCTTGCAAACTTAATTTAGGTTTGATTTATTGTTAATGTTTATAGTCTGTAATATTCCGTTTCACATACTAGATAAAGAACCATTTCGAAAGTTTTGCCACAAATACCAATATACAGTTCCAGTTACCAAGTCGCAGAACATTATGGAGCAATGTATCAACTGTACATGAAGACATTATAAAAAATGTTACACGTAAATTACAAAATAGACGACTGTGGTTATGTATTGACGAGACGAGCAATTGTAAAAAAATTCGTGTGTTACGAGTTAATAAAAGTTAAGCCATTGCTCCTTGTCTACAGTAGAATGGGTAACCTGCCGTGTTTTCCTAACAGAGGTGGAGGTGTATGCAACAAATTTATTTATATTGTGGTCCAAAGTGGCAGACTAACGGGGGATTTTGACACATCCTATTAAGCATAGGTGTTTGTCCCTGTCCCTATGTGTAACTTTTTCCATCCCGACTTTATGGAAAAACTAATACAGACATTAGAGGCAATTTGTTTGCCTCTAATGTCTGTATTATGCATTATATATTGTAATGTATGTACAATGCAACTTTTGGGATATAATTTCTATTCAGAAATTTTTCTTTTTATGAAATTTTGCTAAACTAAATTTAAATATATCTTTATACACATAATTGTATATTTTGTGTAATACGCATACGCATGCCATATTGTAGAATATATCGACATAAGCAATAACGATCCTAACCCAATTTTGCACCTGAGTATCTCCATCAAGAATTGTATGCCAAAATTGATACGGTGGGAGATCCAAGCCTGAAACATATGCATAAATATTACTTTACATGAAAGCTTTTAAAATAAATCCCCAGCGAGGGAACACAAAGCAAGAGGGAGAAACGCAAAGAATCTGCAGGTAGTGCAACGCTTATCATATCGCCGGAGATTTCCGGTCCGGACGCTGGCGCCAGCTCAAACGTAATGGATTGTTCCAAGATCGCAGTTCTTAATCCGATTTATGAATTGTCTCCCCGATTCGAATCTGTTTCTTGTAATGGCTAATGTAAAATCTGTAGTACATTGATGTATGCCTCCTAGTTTGCAGTTTAACCGCAATTTCTTTATTTTTTGATACATTCTCCTGCTATGAGAATATCGCTTCTCTTTTAAGGGCATTTGAGAACATAAGATTATTCATACAATTTAACATTAAATTTTTACATAATCTTACTGCCATACAGGCAGTCTATATTCTAAATTGTAAATGTTATTAACTTGATTAGATTATTGCAACATCGAGAAGAAAACAATAATAACCGAAACATGAAACATTATACACGACTTCAGGGGCAATGATAAAAGTGAGAGAGGTCGTTGCATCAATGTATTCATTTGACGATCATTTATCGAACTTTTTCCATGGGCAATTTTTATTTTCAACAAGCCTCAAATGAATTTTTAATAACTATTTTGGAACATATTTAGTGTTACAAATACTAAACATGCATTTATTAGTTGACAGATATATTGCTTCAATAATTCTTTCCATTGATTGCAATATTGTTTGAAACCATTGACAGAATGTAATACTTAATCAACTATGATACAAAGCACGCAGTTTAAAATGTATAAAATGTCACTAAGCAGGGTATATATTGCATATAGCAGTTTAATGCAAAATACCCTAAAACTAGATTATTTTAGATCTCGATCATAGAAGAAAAGATACGTACATATTACCATAATATGAAATTAAATTTATAAAAGCAAAGTGTAGATCAAATAAATATATAACTTACAATCTTCGCACTATAAAAATGTCGGATTGTGTATGTTAACATAATATAAAACGCGCCCTATATATCAGGTCTATATTTATAATGTACATAGTTTACAATAATAATTGCGTACAGTCTGTCCTCTCTCTACAGGTGTTAAATTTTACACCAGAAATAGTGAAATTTTATACCATATCCACTTCATTAAAGAGGTAACATTTTTTCAGAGCAAAATTCCGACGACGCGACGTAGAGAGTACAATATCGCAAAATGTAATAAAGCGAGTAAAAAATCAAAATGCGGAAACGTGGTAGCGAGAAATTAAATGATATATATAACGGTTTTGGGTTATATTGGTTTTAAGTACTCGTATTTTTAGTCAACTAACGTTCAACAAATTTTAAATTATCACAAGTGTCACATACAAAATTGAAGTAAAACAGAAAAAATAATTTAGGAAGTAATGACTATGGAATATATCCTACTAACACTAACTGAGTTTTCCACAAAACACCAAAACACTATACACTACACTCGACGCGCATTTCACCAACAAAGTTGGCATCATCTGGAGATGATTAAAACTAATCCTATGCTAACAATGTATCATATTTATACCTAAATTATTGACTATAGCTCAGTGAATCCTGACCGTCACGGCTGAGGCTCATCGAACCACGACCGTCACGGCTGCGGCTCATCGAGTTGTGAGTAACTAGCCAATAGAGCGGGCTATGTGGAATAGGCCCTCTGTCACTATTCATGCTATTTTTACATTTTTGAATTTCTAAACTTTCAAATGCATCTAGCTGTCTTGCATTTGTTACATTCCTAATTAATCTTAAGTTGCTAATATGTATCTTATTGTTGTTCTCGAAGGCATGTTGGGCAACACTAGACTTATCTATTCTACCATACTTGAGATGCACCATGTGCTCTTTGAACCTGGTTTGAATAAATCGTCTGGTCTGTCTAACGTACTTTTGACTACAGTCGTTACAGCTGGTTTCGTAAATCCCCGACCTATCATTTGTGTTAATTTTATCTTTTGGATTGCCTAAAAGTTCTTGTAATTTATTTTTTGACGAATGAACTACCGTCATTCCTATATCCTTAAAAATATTACTAATACCGCGAGTGAATCGAGGATCGTAAGGAATATATACATATTTTTCTGGATGTTCTCTTTCAGTTTGAAAGGTCGAGGAATTTCGAAGTGTTTCTTTATATCTACGTTTCCTAATCATTTTTTCAACTGTATTAATAGAATATCCATTACACTCAGCTATATCCTTCATTAGCGCTTTTTCTTTTTCAAACCTCTCCTTATTGAGAGAGAAGCTTAGTAGGCAATGGACTAGAAGATTGAGGCTCGCCATTTTGTGTTGAACACAATGGTGGGAATCATTAGGGATATATCTGAGAGTACTGGTGCCTTTTCTGTATATATCGAATTAGCCGCAACCTATGTATTGACGGGCCGCATGTATGACATGCCTGACCTAAAACAATGCTTTAGAAACTTTCGTAGATTTGCAATTTATTAACGTGAAGGAACTGGTTTGTGTCCATTACTTTAGTATATTAGCTATATATTTCATATATGGCTAATTTCGTATATCGTGGGTTCCTTGGTAAAAGTGATCAAGTTCACTTCTTTTATAAAATGAGTAAATATGACCAAACAATGCACAAGACAAAAGTTACAACTGGAAATGTCTCAATTTTCATTTTAACACTGCTCCATAAGCATGTGCCTTATGACCTATTATGTTTATTTTGTTATACTGGTAAATCTGCCCAAGTCCCATAGCTGTGAGACTTGGTCATTTTTACTCGCCGAGATTAGTAAATCGCAATTCAATAATGATTATTGTTAATTGTAATTATCAACAGTGCTTTATTCTAGTATGTAATTGGTAGACATGCTTGAAATATCTGTTGTCGGCCGCTTGAATTCTAACCTCAAAATATTCTTAATATTTACAAGTTTACTCCTGCAGTAGGTTGGAACCTTTGGTGTGAAGACAACACTAACTGAGTTTTCCATATACTCGATTATAGTCGAGTATAGTGTATAGTGTTTTGGTGTTTTGTGGAAAACTCAGTTAGTGTTACAAGTTTACTGGTCATTAAGTGTTTCTAAATAGGCATATTAAATCACAATGAACCGATGTCAGAAAATGCTAGATCTGTGTAAGAAACAAAGATTGTGCGTTGGTGAGGAAAGCAATACCAGCTTCATTAATTAAAATTTGGTAAGTTTGCCATTCATGTATTTTACTTCTTTGAAAAATTTCAATTATTTATTTTTAATCGATCTTCAAAAACCGATATAACTCCAATCTATAGCTTGACCATTTTTCACATTGTCGTATACAGGGGATTTTCTATGGGATTCAAAATGAAAAAATAAAACGAAATTTAAGATAATGCTGGCTGTTTTTTAAAATACGATTTTTCTATTGCTTCAGATTATTAGTGAGGAAGAAGCTAAATATTTGCCCGTGATCTTACGTTTTCTCGTATTTACTTTGTGGTTACGATTCAGATGCAGACCCTGCTTATAAACCAGTTCGGAATCGGAATAAAGTTCGAATGAAGAGGTCTTGAAACATGGTGAGTATAATTTAGATAATGATTTAAATGTGGACCAAGAAGTGGAAAATAATGAGGAAATGGCGAAAGAACTTGGGGGTGAAGAAATTAATGAGAAAATGGATATTGTACCATAAAAGAGAACTAGGTGGAAAAATCCAAATCCGTCAGAGTGGAAAGTAAATGAAAATAGGGCTCTTAAAAACAATGACCACCATATCAAACAAAGGTGTGCAATAACAGGGTAAAAACCCTTGCCTTATTAATTGCGAGACTTGCAAGTACAAATGTAGTACACACTTTACTTTGAAGATAGAAACAATATCTGAAGTTCGTACCACAAGCTTGTGTTTACAAGGCAAAAATACTTTCTGATACATTTTGTAGAACAGGCTCCTGTAAATCGAAAAACGGATAAATAATGGGGGCAAGTAAAACAAGCAGCAGACAATTTTTTTTATTAAAGTGGATGAAAGAATCCGAGTCTGTAAAAACTTTTTCGTTAAAGCTTTAAGTATAAATCATGGATTAGTAGAAACTGATCCACAAAATCGTGCAGAATCACCTGTATGTTATGACAGAACTGATCAGCGAGAAAAAAATCCCCACCAAATAAGACAAAGCCAGAATTAATTAAGAAAATTAAGGAGCATATTGAAAAATTTCCAACTCAAGAAAGCCACTACTGCAGACGATCCTCTAAAAGAAAGTATCTAAGTCCTGATCTTACAATTATAAAAACGTATGCTTTATTTAAGAATGTGAGATGCGAAATGAACCAGTTATTCCTTCTGAAAAAGTATACGTAAGTATAAAAAAGATTCGTGTCTAATCTGTGTTAATTATAGCACAGCTAGCGACAATGATAAAGTTGCACTGGAAACTATATTGAATATAGAGAGCATCAAAAAAGAAAAGAGGAAGCAAACGCCAGTAAATCGTGAGATAAAGTTAGAGCATCCACAGATGAAAAATTCGATATTCAAAGTGTACTACAGATACCCTCATCAGATGTTTCACCTTTGAATTACAGTAGGAAATTATGTACCTATAATCTAACGGTTTATGAAGCGAATTTCCCCCACAAAGCTTACTGTTTTGCATGGACAGAACTGAACGGACAAAGAGGAAGTTCTGAAATTGGTACTGGACTACTTTATTGGTTTGAAACTTTGCCTCCAACTGTTAAAGAAGTGTCAGTATTTTCAGACACGTGGGGTGGATAGAACCGAAATCCAATATGTAGCGGCATTATTCATTTGCATCACCCAAGATTATTATTTCCAAAGAATGAGCACAAGTTCCTTGAAAAAGGACACACTCACATGGAAGCTGACTTAATACATAGTGCGATAGAGTCAGCTAAGAAGAATGTATCTGTTTTCACCATGAACGATTGGCTAAACATATTTAAGCTAGTCAGATCTAGAAATCATCGGAATAAAGTTAGTGATACTTATGTAATGAAGAAGTTTATATTTGAAGATTTTAATTTGATTTGAAAATTTAAAAAAGGTAGCAGCGGAAGTCATTAAGAATAGAACTAAAAATTCTGAGAGTGAAAAGGTGAAATGGTTAAAGATAAAACGTTTGAACTACGAGAAACGTCATCCGCCGAAATTTTTTTTCAGCTATGACCATGACAGTGAATACAGAAACATAAAAAATAACTGCCGGTCAAAGGGAAAACCAAAAATACCAAAACAACTACAAAGTTTATATAACCAACAGCTACCAATTTCGGTACTAAAAAAAAGTATATTAAAATTATGCCAAATAAAAGTGATCCCAGTTGAATACCATCATTGGTATGAGCCCCTACCAACCTGCAATAAGAAGAAAGATGGGATTCCAGAGCCTGCAGATTCAGAATGTGACAAAGCCTGCTCAGAAGACTAATAAAAGAATTGTATTTTTAATTATCTCTTTTTTATCCTGAAATAATAGTAGTTATTAATAAAATGTTCAGAATCTCTACTAGTTTATTTTATTATTTTCCATCAAGTCGCAATTCATGTTTTATTAGGCAGTAAAAAATGACCAAGTCCTTCAGAAGGCCCTGAAACATGAATTTCAAACTGGCATGCTAA
The DNA here is from genome assembly GCA_037954035.1 of Rosalia funebris. NCBI lineage: Eukaryota > Metazoa > Arthropoda > Insecta > Coleoptera > Cerambycidae > Rosalia > Rosalia funebris. The sequence goes on from JAZFAV010000006.1 coordinate 25,339,599, forward strand.
TTCTACTATTTATTTACTTAAAACAATTGACAACAATTAAAATTTGAAATATTATACAAAATTATGGAATGATAATTGTATCTTTGAATAGCTGTATCTCGTAACATCTAATTATAGACCTCGTCATTTTTTCCAAGGAACCCATGATATATTAAGTTTGTGTGTACTGTTGTTTTATTATAATAATTACAACTATTACATTTCAAGCTAAGCATATGAATATTACGAGTACTGATGGATAATACTATATTTATAATTATTAGGCATATTACAGAAATTTCATAAAATATTTTATAACGATTTAGTGATTAATATATATATTTTTAATTTTTACATGCCGTGTCCATATTCCATATTTAAACAAACTTGACTATTTAATTACCCTTCTTACATTTAAATACAGTAAAGTTTACTTCATCGCTATTTGCCAAATAAAAAAATCTTAAAACATACCGTGTTTTTATGGCTAGGCTTAGGTAGACTATTCCGTTTATCGGCAAGATAACAGAGTTTTTTTTTATTTGGCAAGTAGCGATGAAATGAATAGTATATACTCATGTGTAGTATATATAGTTTTTTACTTGTAACCATTTTAAAATTATAAATCCGATTCAGTAATATTCTACGGTAATTGCTGAAAGTAATATTTAAGGATTAATTTGATTTTTATATTATAGTCAGAATTAACATTTTTCATTTTCAAAGTTATATATCATTTTTAAACCAATTTTTGACAAACAAAATCAATTTATAGAAATAAGTACAACCCTATTTGATGGGGAGGAATTTGTAATACGTACATGGTTAATAAAAAAAAATAGTTGTATTTCACAAAATTGAAACTTTTGTAATTTCCTAACTCGGGGAACACAAAATTTTATTCACCTAGACAGGCATGAAATATATGCCAACATTCGAATATGTATGATTATTAAGAACAATTTCACTGCCGTTAAGATTATTGTCTTAAGTAAAAAAAGCATAATAAAATATCGTTGACTAATCTTACGACCTTCCATATTTCAGAAACTGGCATTTTCCTGTAAAATTATGTGTCGATAAACAGATTTTACATTATCATTATCTTTTGGGTGATTTCATGTATGTAAATAGTTCAACATTTTTCAGAGCCTTCGACCTCAACGGCGGTATTGAAACATCCATTGAACATAATTCACAGTCTGCTTTAATTTAAGACCGAGTGTTAGCAAAATTACTACACCTGGAAGTTTCACAACGCATATATAATAAGTAATTTAATAAGTGCTGCAATTCCTCCCACAAATACAGATAAGATAAATCCCTGGTTCCACAAATAGAACGGAATTTCTCATCGTTTCAATAAAGTCAATCAAACTAATAATACATCTCTTAAATCTAGTTCTAGTAAAGGTAGAAATAGTCTATTTTTACAGTGTACAAAACCAGACACCCCAGAGAGATTTAAATACTTCCTCAGCATCACGACTATCTGTGCAAATAGGTCAATCTGGCGGGTAAATCCTAGTTGACAATGAGATAATCTGCTACGAGGATATCCGATCAGGCAGTCGTTAATTAACCCAGTCGGTGATTACTAGATTAAAGGCGTCTCATTTTAGCTTGTTAATTAGAGATCTCCACAAGGTGCAACTAACACAAGTGTATTACGCCGTTCCAGACTGGTAGGGTTGAAAGTGGGTTAAGATTTAAATTAACTACGTCAATTCCCAACGCACTTCAAATAACCGCGTAACTTTCCGGTAAGCTATAAGGAATAGAAGGATAATAATTGTTAATAGATAATAAAATCGAAATAACTATTATACTTACATGCTACTTTTATTAGCAATATTTTTAAAGCATGTATTTATTACGTATAAAATCATTTACTGTTTATAAATCAAAACTATCGCCAGCAATTACAAACGCACAAAATTAACATTAAAAAAACCAGAGCAACATGGAGTAGATATTTAAATTTAATTATTTTTTAGAAGCATACCAATAGTTTTTACGATACGAAATTGGCTTGTAATAGGGATTGACTAAATATAAATTAGGGAAAATTTATCAGTTGATGGCATTTATGTACATTTCAATGCACAGTGAAAAAATAATTTACAGGTGTAAATAATTAAATGTTTACTTTATATCTCATATTTCTTTTCACCAATATAACCCGAAGAATAACTACTTTATATAGTTAACAAAATACAATGTTATTTATTATATATATGTAGGTACGAATATATATTGAATCCGCTATTATTTAATATTGACTTTTGTTTTCGACACGCCATCTTTTTATACTAAATTTAAAATTATTGCTTTAACTATTACCAATTTTTTTGAAATTATTTAGACACAAAGAACCACAAATTCTTTTTAACAGCCTGTTCATAAATAGATGGAGAATTAATTGTTTGTAGTTAAAGCAACATAAATAAGAAATTAACGGGCATATTTAAAAATTTTACAATTTTTTAACGTTGTTCAATTTTTTAACGCTGTTACATGTAATTTCACTTTTTAAAATGTGACATAAAAATAAGCATCCAATAAATAATACTCACATAACAAAATTGTATGTTTTACCAACGCAACTTACCGGCATGCACAAAATACAAAAGTGAAATCTAGGAAAATTCTGAAGGGAGCAGGGCGTATTGATGTAATAACGCAACAGGTGGGCACGCATATATCACGTAACGTAACAATATAGTAGTTATATAAATTCATTTATTTTAAATTAATAATTAATAAATTATAACCAGAAACACGTTTCATCTATATCACCATGATTGTTAAGTGAGTTCATTTTAAATACGCCATAATGTATTTATAAATAATATATTTCATTACATTTATTCATGGTAATAATACTAATGTGTAGTATATAATTATATATTAATATGTGATTTGAATCGTTAACAACTAATTTAATGATAATATATAATTCTTGGGTACTATGTTAAATATAAGAAAAATTACTAAAAATAATTGAATTACATTGCAATGATATAAACGCTACTTCAAATGACGATTTGAATGATTTATTGAATATAAAATTAATTTTTCTTTTAGTGTATATATTGGCAACGAACTGAACACTTCGAGTGGGTGTTACAACGTTGTTCTAATTTCCTTCAATTTCAATTTTACTTCATTAATTCAAAATACATCATTTGATGTGCCTCAAACGGTATATAATCTACTGTTTGCAGTACATCAAATGAAATATTTTAATGTAATGAAGTTAATTTGGAACATAAATATCCATTCATTCCGTTATATAAGTGTCGCTACGCAGTGTATCCAATTACCTCAATATACGAGGGGGATACATTATTTTCTGTAGATAAGGGGAGTGGCAGTGCTGTCCTTTCCCGCTAGGTACGTTTACTAGACACTCCCCCTGCTCAGTTGGCCAAGAATCTATCAAGCATGTGAAACCATCGCAGCGGACAGTGATTTTTTCTTAAGCCCACTCAATCCTTTCGGCTATTTTGCGATGGCAAGCTTCAAGAAGCAATGCGACATCAAATGATATTTCCCGTTAAACAAAATAGCGGCTGATACAGTTTCAATGCTTCGGGAAGCTTATGGGAAATAAGTTCTAAGCGAGGCAAGAATTTACGAGTGGTTTGTTCAGTTCAGCACTAGTCAAATGTCACTTGTAGATGAACTTCGCTCGAATCGCCCCTTAACGTCCAGAACAGACGGCAATGTTCAAAAAGTGCGCGATACCATCATGTTTATCCATCGCAGAACAATCGACGAATTGGAGAAAACAACTGGAATTTCCGGGAGTCCATGCCAAGTTCATGCAAATAATTAAAAATTTAAACATGATCGCGATTGCTTTCCGATGACCAGAGAGAGAATCGTCTGAAACTGTGCCACGAATTGAAAGAACAGGCACAGACTGACCCTGATTTTTTGTCATCACGGGAGATAGTTTTTGGTGTTATGACTATGACTCCGAAACAAAATAATAGTCCAGCCAATGGAATACCTTTCATTACCCAGACCAAAAAAAAATCATGAAATCAAAAGTCCATTGTTTATTTGTTTTTTTTTTATATCGAAGGAGTCCCGCACGTTTAATTTGTTCGTCAGGGCACTACAGTGAATCAAAATTACTATCTGGAAGTGCTAAACCGATTGCGTGAGGTAGCGAAAAAAAACGGTATCAATGATCTTATTGATAATGCTGTTACAAGAGCATTTATCATGATGAAATCCTTTAAGGATGTTACAAGGCAGGAGTTGACATTTTTTTATAGCGCAATATTTGTTTATAAACGAGATAATAGCATTTATAGTTTAAACAACAAAGTCGTATAAAAGATGACAAACACATTTGTTTGAAAATTTATTTATGTCGCCTCCTACCAGAAACCTTCATCTGCAACCCTTGAAATGTACAACTCGAGAGGAAACGTATTTTAGCAGATCAATACGTTAATAAAATAGCTTGCATTCTCGCTCAAATTTGTTGACATTATAAAGCCGTCTTACACACCCTGCCGTTGTTTCAATAGTATAATTGGTTCAGCTTCTATATCAGTGATGGCGCAATCTGATTACAGTTCGTGTTACCGATATTCATAAAAACAATCCAGACGTACAACTTGACCTTGACCAGCTTTACAACTCAACTTAGCCGCGATAGAGAAGAGAGTCCACTACAGAAGTGGCAGTGATAAGAAATTCACATAAGAAGATTTCACAGAATGTGTTTATATGATATGTTTCTATCCTGGATTCATAATTTCAACCGGTATTATATTACCACTATGTTTCATATTCGTACATGCTATTACATAACGTATATTTACAAAAAATGAAATAATGCAAAATTATACGTTAATTCATTAAATAATTCCATAATAATTTAATGATTATTAAATAATTCGAGAGAATATAGATGTTTATAAAAAATATAAGAGAATATTTGTCACATTCAAGCGGTATATACGATGGTGGCGTGTTTATGTTGGTAAAAATAAAATAAAATGTTTATATAAGAAAAATGTAATCATTTTTACAATGGTAGGATAGTAGGTAATTGAAGAGGAGAGGTAGGGTAGAGAGATGGAGCGGAGGTAATGGAAGATTGTTATGCGTCAAAGCTACATAACAAACTATGCGATTAAAATAAATATATCACTATAAAAACTTTTATTTTTATATTCTATTAGGTTTTATATAATCCAAAAACTAATACATAAAATTATTTGCATCTGTTGTTTTGTTTCAAAATTGTTGTACCTTTGCTTCGTATTGTACGTATTCGATTAGTTTCGAGTGGTGTCATATCTAAAAGGGCACATAGGCATTGGAATTGAACATTATTTGATAGAAGTCATTCCATATTCCATATAACATCACGTGATACTGTATCACCATAGCTCAACATTATAATGATAAGAAATACCTACATAATTCTGACAGCTTTAAAATTTTCAAAAATTTTTTTTAGCTTTAATAATCTAATAATAATTGTTTCTTTGAAGGTTATTTCATTGTTTTTAATTTCGTAGTAAAATAAGATAAGTTCTACTTACGAAGCTGATTTTAATTAAACGTTAAATATTTTTCAATGACAAAAAACGCTAAACAACTGTCGTCGACTCTAAAGTTGGCGGGTATGGTTCCAACTCTTACTCATTATGTGTACATTTTATTCTTTATGTTTTCTTTATTTTATATTAAAAATATATATTTTTTTACGTTCAAGTATTTTTATATTATTCGTTTGATATATTTTATAATATTTTAGATTATCTTACGTACATGTTACGATAAAGTCTACTTATAAATAAAATAATAAAATACTATTCAATAAATGCCTGTTTATGACATACATATGAACGTACAATGAGTGTGAAAAGTAATGTATAAATTCGATAAAAGTCGTACTGTTTTTAAATTACTCGGACATGCCAAAAAATATATTGGATAATGCCACTTTGAGTTACCCTTATTTTTTCGATCTGTGGTTTTAGAAGTCACGTCATGGATACTATTTTAATGGAATACTCCATATTTGTGTGTCATTTGAAAGAACTCGGTTTTCGTACAACAAAGAAAAAATGTTGTTTTCGTAAAACAAGAAAATTAATTTGAACTAAATGTTCAAAATGTGCTCCATTCACAGGTTGGCAATCTCCAAGGCGGTGAATAAATTCCTTCTGTAGAGTTTCAATAATTTACGGTATTATTAGCCATACGTCCCATCGTATTGTCCACTTTAAATTTTTATAATTGAGGCTTATTAACGTATACTTTACTGAAATTAATTGTTGAAAGTGTACAGAGGGAAAATAGGAAAAATGTAATGCCCTTGCTATCCAGTAAGCAAGTACACTTTTTACGAATTCCAGTTGGCCTTGAGATAAAAATAGTGCTCAAAACGGATGATGTGACTACCGTGCGCTTGGCACGACTCACTCATATTTACAAAGAAAATTGAACCCATTAGATGTGAATATTAAATAACTAAAAAATTCAGGTACCATTTAAATACATGAATGAGCAACAATCCGTCAAAAAATATATTTTGTGCAATTTTTTTATTTATGCTTTTGTTAATCAAGTAATTTCTACAATTTGTAAATTAACATAAAAACCCCTGAAATTTTCAAACCAAAAACTAGAAATCCATTCTTCAAAGGATTTAAAAGAGATCGCCCTTTATAAAATTTTTAAATTTTGATTTTTCACTTTTTTATTAACCATTTAAGAGATGAAAAAATTAAGAAATCAAATAAAGCTATCAAAAAAACTTTCTTTTCAAATGTTTCGATTGTTTCACTTTATAATCAGTGAAAATTACATAAAAATATGTTCTTTTAATTGTTTACTTCAATTGTTATAAACAAATGCATTGTTTGACAGTATCCAAAAAATTCAATTGTTTAAAAATGCATTTTTTAATTAATATTATTTTTTATTAATATTAAGGAACCATTTTTTTTCTAGTTAAGGATTATTTCTAATGCTCTTTCATATTCCGGGAAAATTTTTGGTTGTTTTTTATTTGTTTATTTGATAAACAATTTGTTATATATAATAAATATTTGTACTATATATTTCTTAAATACTAGATACGAAAAAAACAAATAAAAATAACCATGTATGACTTTTTCAGGAAAAAATTGTTCTCATATTTTTTATATGTGCATGTATCTATTTAAAATATCTCATCCTATTAAGTTTACCATTTTTTTTTGTTATTTATCATTGCAGTGCAAATAATTTTATAATACCGATTCTTTCCTTAAAAATCGTTATTTTATCAATGATCAAATTCTCAAAACGAAAGTTTTGATAATGTCATAAGTAATGTTACAATATTTTTTTAAACAATTGGAGAAAAAGATTTAAAAAAATATAATATGATATAAAAATAAAATGAAACAATTGAAACATTTAAAAAAAAGTTTTCTTTTGGTAGTTCTATTTGATTTTGTAATTTTGTTAATAAAAGTAAAAAATCAAAACTTAAAAATTGTATAAACAGTGATCTCTTTTAAACCCTTTGAAGAATGGATTCCAGAAGTGGAAAATATCTCTAGTTTTTAATTTAAAATTACATGAATATTTGAAATATCTGAATTTTTCGTTCTTAATATGCATATCTAATGGGTTAAAACAAAATTTCTAAATATGAAGGAATCGTGCCAAGCGCACGGTAGTCGCATCAGCCCTTTTGAGCACTATTTTCACCTCTAAATTAACATTATTACTAGAGTAAGTTGGGACTTTCTTTTAGGATGTTTCCTGCTCTTTAAGGGCTTAATTTGCAATATCTACAATAGTTTTTGAGATATTCGCGAAAAACTAAATCCACAATTTTTTTTTTCACAATTTGTTATAAATTTTGCAGTTTTTTTGAGCGTCACTTGAATTTTCTCAAAAATTTTTAGAGGCCCTTTCGAATCAAATGACCACCTCAACCATAATTTTCAGAGAAGATTAACTGGAATTCGTAAAAAGTGTACTTGTTGAATAGACTATGTTGGCCAAAACGTCAATTGATAGCAAAGCTCGCATTGCAGTTCAGATGACACGCTGCCGAGTTCGTTGGCATTCGGATTTTACCGAAAGTGCGCGCTGTTTGACAAAACAGGATTATTTTTTAGACTTGCATTTCTACACATATGTTTCGTACGGGTACATACGAGTTTTATTTTACTGCGACGGAGTACATCAATGATATGCCGCCATCTATAGTTTAGTTGCGGCAAAAAGTAATTCTGTATTGTGTTAGATTTAGTTCATCAGCGAGTTCTAAACCTACATAAAATATAAAGTTTTATTCAAATCCCACTACAGCAGCGCCAATTTATTCCGGTGACAGATTTCTCCCTCTTAAAGATAGATTATTTCATATGATTATGTAGCCTACTTAAGTATCTTCCGTCCAAACTTCTGCTTATTTGTTTACCGTTTACCGTTCGGAAAAATTGGTTTACCGTTTTTTTTAAACTCATAATATAAATCATATTCATAAAATAATTTAAACAAAGGTAAAAGTTAAGGAGGCGTCAAAACGACAAATTGCACTATCACTATTTTGTAAGGAAATCCAGTTTAATTTTAGTTAATGAATTTAATCATTGTATGTATAATCTGAAATTATTTAATGTAATTAATCAATCGTCAGAAAACTATCTATCAATATAAATAATTTCAATCTTGATGGTACTAAAATTAAACTGCCGGCAACGACGCCAGTAATAACTTAATGCTCGCTATATATACGAGATAAGAGATAGTTGCAAGGTGAGGTCGAATTTCTCGGTCTGGTAAGCGATGAAGGTCGCCTCAAAGATGGACATGAAAATAAAAGAAGTCTTATACGAACCGTTATTTTATTACCATCGGAGTCTTACGGCATTGTGATTGAAACTGGCTTTTAAATCGTGCCACTTAATTTTTAGAAACGCACTTTCAGTGCAGGTTTTACATTTTATTACACAGATGGAAGTGTGCTGCAATGAAATTAACTTTACGTATAGTGAAATTGAGGACGTAAAAATCAATTGGGCTGTTTTTAATTAAAACGATCTAATTAGATGTGCTGGTCGGCGTTTAGTTCACAAGTGACAATATAAGCAAAAAATAGTTGTAAAAAACTGTAGCTGCTTATAGAGAAATCAAGTGTTTAGCAATGGAAATGTGGACAAGATTGATGATGATGATCATTTAAAAGTAATAGAGAAGCGGTAAGCAGCGAATGACGAAGCATTGAAAATGTTTAGCTCAATAATAAAATGATATTAAATGAAATGCAATTACAGAGGTGTATAAGTAATACATTTATATGATAATTAATCATGTAACGATGTAAATACCTTGAATAGTTCAGAATTACAACTGTAGATAATTATATTTACTACTGCACGGCCATGCTTATGATACTTGTGATACTGTTTTTCATGCATTATACAACTACTTACAAGTGTTTTATAAGAATAAGGGCATGAATTATAGGTACTTACCCTATCATCATGATTATGAAATAAATACACTATGTGACATGACAATTATAAAAAAAGAAGTATTATCAAACCGTAATTATACTTAGAAATACTTAGAAATACTTATTAATTTTTGGTTCCGTATGTATACTATACCCGTGGTATTTTTCGACAACCAAGTTGACATGAGATATTTAAAACGGGACGTCAAGTATAGGTATAATAATGTTTTACGTTGTGTATAAATGGTCCTATGTATGTTTCTGTTTACTTCTCCGCACTAAACTACATGAGGAAAAGTAATGTAATAGAGTAAAAATAATTTTTTTCTCTGGCGTTTATTTTTCGCTTTTCGGTCTAAAAACAAAAAAATGGTTTTTAAACCATTTTGTGTATGTGTGTGTGTCGTTATCGTCGGCATTCATAAAATTTATTGTTAGTACGATAACTCAACTAAATCGTGTCGGATCGATCGGGTTTTGACTGATGCTGATCGGGGACGTCTCCCAGATGACATCTATTGATTTTGAGGTGGATATAATACACTCTACCATGTTCATAAGTCATGAGAAGGCGCAATGGCGGACTATTTGAGAATTTCTTTTTGTTAGCACGATCACTGAATTAAATCGTGTCGGATTGATCGGGTTTCGACTGATTCTGATTAGGGACGTCTACCAGATGATATCTATTGATTTTGAGGTGGATAGAACACACCCTACCCTGTCCATGGGTCATGAGAAAGCACGGTGGACTATATGAAAAAAAGTAAAACTGTCGCATAAAACACATATTCTGCATTTATGTGTTGGTTTATTTTTTCTCGGCCACTCAATTTTGAGATAGAGATGTTCTACGTGCGAAAAGTCCATTTTAAGGTTTTAAAACTGTTTATTTTACATTGTTACAGTTTCCACAATTAAAAATGTTATATCAATTTTCAGTACTTCTCGTGAGAGTACAAGAAGAAAGTTTGATGTCAGCAATATCTATATAATATTGCTGACTTAGACATGCATTACAAAATGCTCTACAGTCATTCGCCGTAAAAAAATACACTTGTATATATACTAGGAAAGGATTGCAACCTTCCATGCAGCAACAAAAAACAGGAGGCCAGATTTTCATAAGTACCGAAAAATTATGTCGCGTGACGCGTATTGGGCCAATCCAGTTTTAATATCAGGTGATAATTAAAACTGTTTTAAACATCTCCTGATCATGTAAAGTTGGTTGGTGAAATGCGCATGGAGTGACGTATCTTTCGGTGTTTGTGTAATGCTGGCTTCCTGTTTTCTTTTGATTAAAAAGATAAATACCAATATCTTATTTCATATAGGCTGCCAGTTCTTGTGACCATTAAAAAGATATCAGCCATATAGACATATATGGACAGTTTTTCGAATACTGTTATAAGATATTTCAAAACTTGCTGCGCCACCCTCCACAAACCACCGATTCCATGTAAATGTGTTCGTATTTTAAGTAATCTATCTACTGTACTTCACTGACGTAATACATATTCTAATCATTCATCGTCATACAGACTTCACACGAGAATACACGTACTCTATAAGAGTTATAAATTGCATCGATATAAGTTTAGAGAAGTGTTCCATCTACGCATTCAATAAAATAACATTTGGGGGTCCAAAAATGGTTGGTGCCGCCACTGGCGATGATGTATGGGACTCTTGCGGCATTAATTAGCTAGTTCTTGCGCAGTAATTTAGCGCTGTTTATTTCATTCTGCTAACAGCGCACTTAAAAAGCAAGAACTTTGCTCCAGCAACATTCCTCTGATCGGATAATAAGAAAGTTGCCATGGGAAATTTATCAGATGATCGATGTATTGATATAGCCTGGATATAAGGTTTTTACTTCAGAAGAAAAAATACTTGTTGCTTGTCTATGTAAATATAATTAATAAATATTGATCTAGAGCATCAGAATAAATAATCACAGTTAATTATTTTAATGAGGTTTTACAAAAATAGATCAACAATATAGTTATTTGAGCTATTTGTGAAAATGAGAAATGTTAAATAATTATATATGCTCTATACGCTTATAGGTACTAAATATAGATACGAACCAATATATGTATACCAATAGATATTCAACACATAGATACCAAATCATAGTATATTAAAACTAAGCTGTAAGTTAAACTGAAATAAATTTGAGCTGTTTATTTATACTGAAAAAACGATAATTACTAACGAAGGCCTTTGACAAGGTTGATGAATCATAATATACTAATTTCAAAATTAGAATTATATGGAGTACTTCAGGCTCAAATTTAACATTATTTGATTTGGATGGACATGAGTCAAATCATGTCCATCCAAACCAAATAAATTTATGATATATTATCACCTGTAAAAAGAATAAAAACTTACTTTTTATCTTAATGGCCCTTTCATCGTAAAAATGTGCAAAATGGGTAGGTACCGTTTATTTCTTGACAAAAAGCAAGATATAAATGATAACGCTTTTAAATTTTTATATTCTGTAGCGTCTCTGATGTGATATGTATGATTTCGTGTCTTATTATTTATTGCAGGTAACAGAACCTCCATATTGTCCGATTTTGCTTCGAAAAACCTTGTTCTTCGAGTATCCTCAGAAGAACAAATGATGTGGTATTAGGTTCAATTGTACTGATTATACCTTGGCTTTGGTACACGGTACACATCTTGTACACCTTTTACGATGCAATTGGTACCAATGAAAATAAGTTTTTTTTATTTTTAAGGTAATAACTTTAAATATTTAGAAAAAAAAATTCAAGGTAGTTACATTTCTGAAAATGAAGATACGTAAAGACGTAAAGATCATCATTACTCCCCCCCCAAACATGAATAATCAAAATCAAAATATCGACCTATTTCAGGAATTTTTATTAAAATCCCGAGTTACAGAATTTACTCCGTTAAGATTTCCGCCTCATATTTTTACACAAAATTTATCATACCAATATCCATTATAATTAACCTATACTCAAATTGAAATACAAATGAATAATACTTCTTTAGAATCATACATACCTATACTATAGGAATTCAGCATACTTATAGGAATTATATTTAATTACTTCTTTCAAATATTCAATACTATTTCAGAATTATCGTGATAAATTCTGTCTAGTATAAGATCATTAAATAAATATACAGCAATGACTGAGTTTATCGTTAATCGATCGAGTAAACGATCATAGATTTGCTAAGATAAAATTAAATAATTTATTTACAGACTGAACTTCCTCACTTAAACCCAGACATAATATCAACTAATAAATTTGATATTTGATAATAAAGTTGATAAACTAGAGATGGTAAATAAAGAACTAATAAAGTTGATATGAAAACTAAGGTTTTAAGGCTAAAAAGCATCATGTTAATACAAATTTACGAATATTTCATCCATCTCAGTTTTTTGTTTATATCTAATACCAGTTATTGCACACACTGAGACTAAGAATCGTAGACACCTGTCCGATTACATACGATTTTTATAACCGGTATTCGTCAACAAAAAAGTACATACATATTACAGATTATATATAAAGTTTGAATATTATTAAATATGCATTCAATCTTACTAAAAGCGTGATGCTTCACTTAATTTTGCCGCCATGGATACGAATCCATGAAAAATTTGTATGAAAAAATCCATAGTCGTATGTGTATTTTGTCTTTTAATCAATTCCATAGTATTATTCGAAGACAACATTCCATGTAACCCATTGTTCACTTTCCTAATAGAGTAACAATCTTAAGAAAGAAGAAAGTAATAAATAATAAGTAAATTGATCTCTTTCCATGAGAAATCAATACAAATTTTCTTACATTTATCAATGAAGTTGAACGATGGTATAACAACAGAAAATACTCACGTAATTACTTACACTCAAATTATTATTTTCCATGTACATATATGGCAAACAAAATTACATCGGTATTTTGGAAACTCCCTTAAAATGCCGTTCCCATATTTAAAATTCTATTCTATCGACTGTCACTACAATCTATGAACATGTTGGACAAGTTGTGTGAATTAGTTATCTACCGAAGTTAATTCAACTTGTCGACATTCAAAGAGTATATATATATATATATATATATATATATATATATATATACTCTTATATATATATATATATATATATATATATATATATATATATATATATATATATATATATATATATATATGTGATGAAGAAATCAACATTTTTTGAAGAATATATATATATATATATATATATATATATATATATATATATATATTCTTCAAAAAATGTTGATTTCTTCATCACACAGAAACTAACGTTTCGCCAGCTATCATATAATTTCGAATAATTATGTAATCGGTTTAATAAATTTCTTCTCAAGCACTTACAATTTTTGAGCAGGTTCAAATTGTTTGTGCGTTTTTTTCCAAAGTGGAGACAAACAAATTGAGATAACAAACTCTATAGGAGGATATCTTCTACCGCGTAAATCTGTACAGCTGTGAGTAACCTTTGGGGTCTGATAAACCTATCCTCAGATGCCATGGATAAGTAAATATATTTTCCGATGAACTTTTCTATCGCAACCAAGTTTTGGAAGCTCAGTTCCAATTATAATAGCATACATGCATTCAAAATCCCATAAAATATGGATAGAATCTGTTCAGTAACGATAAACATGCAGAAAAAAGAAATTGCTTTCTAAATAGAACTGTTATATTAGAACAGTGACCTTAAAGACTAGATCATTGTTATTGGATATTGAACAATTACTTGTCAATTACAATTAATTGTTTTTGTATTGATTATTTTAAACCATAATACAATCAATACAAGCAATTTTCAATACAAGCAAAGATCCCACATTTACAGTAATGCAATGTTCTAAGACGTGATTATCATTAAGAACAACTATTTTGTATATGACATATAATTTCTAAAATAATATTATAAATAAGCAATACAAAATTACATTTCATGCCTTTGCTTTATTAATTAAATTTAAATTGTAATTTTAAAAAATACATAATTTATCTTTCAATTTCTCTTTCTACCTATACATTTACTGAGGTAAATTTTTTAGTTAAAATGAGACAAATGTCAATCGCCTTCGTATACATAATAATATTAATAATGATAATCAGAAAAAATAAAATGTAAATGTTTAATACCAATATTACCAATTGTTAAATACCAATGTACAAATGACAGTGCAAATATGCTTGATTACTTTAATCACTACCTTTTAAGTCAATCTGTAAAATACGCAAATGACATACATACGTTTATCGCAATTATATGTACTTCGAAATAAAGTGTATTTCTAAATCAATCATAACAGTACAAATAGTAATGAAATGAGGGAAGAATTATATTTATTCATATAATAAGCGTTTACAAACGCTCACACAACTTATAAAAATTATGCCTGGAAAATGAAAAGTACATTACTCAACGGCTATTAATGCCTGCTACCATTGATTGACGTTGTTATATTCAAGTACTTATAATAGAAGCTTTTAAATGTATTTCCATTTAGATGTAAATACTGCGATGTCCATTTATTATAAAAGTAATCTAGGAACGCCTTACAATATTATAATATATACGACTGTATATGTATTTCTTAAACAACAGAAAACGTGTAATAATTGTCAATACGTAATAAATAAATAAATAAACCTTTAGCTACTAGGTATAGAATATCCGTCTTAACAAATCAATTAAAGAAAAAGAGACTTTTTAATATGAATAGAATTTTCGCCTTTTAGCTTTATAGGTAAACCATAAGATATTAAAAAATAAGCCATGAGACATTAAAAAATTTCATGCAATGAAGATACCACTCAGAAAGAATGTAATGAGACACGTTCAATGTGTTCTCCTAAAATATACGCAATAATTAATTTTGGAGTTAATCATGCGCTTGGTCCAGTGAAGTTGCAACTTTTTAAAACAAGAGTTATCTAATTTAGAGTTAATTTTCTATCTCTAAAATTATTAGGACTATTACTGCATATCGAAAGCATCACATTATATGTATTCTTTATTTATAGTACATACGTCAGGTATAATAAATTATATTTTTTTTAAACAGAACTTAATAAAATTAACCCCTCCTTTTGTTGTACAGGCATACGTAAGTGCACGTGCGAATGAAAAAGATCGAGAAAGAAAGAAGGAGGGAAAGAAAGAAAGAAATAACAAAAAAGAAATAAAAAAAGATAGAAAAAATAAAGAAAGAAAGAAAAAAAATAAGAAAGAAATAACGAAACAAAGAAGGGATTCTAAGAAAAAAAGGAAGAAATAAAGAAAGAGAGAGAGAGAGAGAGAGAAACAAATAAATACTGAGAAATACTTTTAAATCACCTGACGCAACTACAAACTTTGAAGTCGTCACATCTTCCTATGGCCGCCAATATACATCTCCGTTGATGATATCCATATTAGTATTTTTAATTGCGTTCGGGTAATTCATTACGTACAATTAATACCAATCGTAAACGGTTACGATTGGTATTTCATTGATTCTACTATAGCATTTCAATATTTTTACTCCTTTTTGCTGTTAATGTACTGACATTAACAGCAAAAAGGAGTAAAAATATTGAAATGCTATAGTAAAATCAATGAAATTTGTGGGCAATTAATTTGGTAAAAACGGTATTACTCCCATTTAATACAAACATCAGTATATACGCCAATCAAGTGAGTTAAAATTTAAACTAGAATTACTTCCGCTTAAAAACCATGGGCTAGTTCTTCCACCTAATGGATACCTTAGCAGGTGAAATATTCCTTTGATTTCCATAAAAACCAAATTAAAAAAATCCCTTAAAACAAATCTGAATAAGAACCAGATACTCGGCGTTTTTTTAAACTATTTTATTTGGATGTTAAGGAGTTGTAATATTTCGCACACTATTGTGGAAAATGCCACTTGTCTGGAATTTCGGGAAAAGTATGTATCAAATTGATAATTAAAGTAGAACAAGGATATCTGCCGACGAAACGACATAATAAAAAACAGTATAGTGCATATGGTGGTGCGCACTTTAAACCTAATGTCTCTTTTATTTCCTTTACTTGTATACAGTAAGCGGCTTCCAGAGACTAATGCAGAAGCTCATCAATAGGATACGGTGAAATAGAGCCGTTAGCTTTTCCACGACAAACATGTATTTTAACCATATTGCAGACGTTCAAGTGAATCTTTAATGGAAGCAATGTTAAAGCAATAATTTATTTACTTTAGTCAGCATCCACACTTCCTCAATAAAAGTTAAGTGCATTTAAATATTTTTATGTATATGTACCCTATCTGCCCTTGTAATGGACGTTGTGCGGTACCGAGGAACGACAAAATGTATAGATCTAAAGTAATGATTTAATTCTAATAATGTAATTCTTATAATTACTAATAATGTCATTCTTTATTAATTGATTTCCTAGTTTATTTATTTTTTGTATTGAAATGTTTTATATTTCATTCTAATGTGTGAAAAAATCTAAAATCTTGAATTTAATATCACGACTTTAAAGATTGCCACAATTAAATTAAAAATTGTAACTTCCTTAAAAAGTGTTCTTGTATTGTTATGTGTATACGTATGAAAATAGCAAGTCTTCTATATTTTTATTTGTAAATATTATGTTATGCGTCTTTTTTTTTGCTTCGAGTTTATAGAGAAAAAGTTATTTGCTACAAACAGTTGTACTGTTTTTTTATTTTAAATTAAGAACACTTGATCACGATTATCGAGGATAGTAATATGTATATAACACTCTTCTTGTCCATGGTAACTCAGGACATTAAACAAGCACAGGTAGGTCACGGTATAACTGGAATAGGTATATAAATAGGTACGCCACATGGGAATACCTGACCATAACTATGTCACTTTATATTCCTTAAGAACCTGACTAAGGTTCGATGTACAATTCTGTTATTTAAAGTAAGTCGTGTCTGGACATTAGTTGGGAGTAGGATATTGTCACGAACGCCTCGAGCGATCCCGAACGCCGGGAATATTTGAAACCTCGAGAGCGTGCGGTGTTCGGACTTCCAGTGCGCTCTATACTAGAAGGTTCGCCAAAGTTCTTTATCTAGAAACACCTGGAGAGACGCTCCACTGCCTATATAAGAATTGTGTCGTCCGGCCAGCGGTTAGTTGAATTTGGACCGCGATAGTGAGCGATACAGTGCGAATAAAGTGATATACAGTGCGAAAGTTACTTTATAAACTTAAAGTAGAAAAAAGTTAGTTAGTTAGTTGGACTTGTGGATATTTGAGTTGTAAATAAGTGTTCGAGAAATAAAGAACTTTCTAGTAAACTTGTTACATTGGTGTCAGAAGTTGGGATAGAACGTGGTAGAAAGTTCTGGAACACTTGGTTTAGTTGGAGGAGAAATCCCAAGTGTGGCGCATCGCCGAAGCCGTCCCGGCGTGGAAAAGCTGAAAATCAACGTTCTGATAAGGCCTGAGAATATTCTGGAAGGTTCGACAAAGGACGAGAAAATCCACAAGTGTGACATACCACTGAACTCGATTCGTCGTGAAGAGGTCGAATATCGACGTTTCAAGAAGGTCAGAGAACATTCTCGAACTTTCCATAGCAGTCGATAAAACCCACGAGTGTGACATCCTGAAGAGGTTGAGATTGACGTTACGAGAAGGTCAGAGAACATTCTCGAAATTTCCATAGCAGTCAAGAAAACATACAAGTGTGACATATCACTGAACTCGTCTCGTCGTGAAGTGGTTGAAGATTGACGTTTCTAGAAGGTCAGAGAACATTCTCGAACTTTCGATAGCAGCCAAGAAAATCCCTAAGTGTGACGCATCAGCGGAATTGTCTCGTCAAGAATAAGACATCTACTGAGTTTTGGGAAATTTCTGAAGAAAAGTTAATTGGATGCAAGTAGAAACTAGAAGCCAAGCCACTGCCACGGAGGAACAAATGAATGAGATACTATCAATGTTAGCTGCAATGAAAGCAGGACAAGATGAAATGAAAGCAGGACAAGATCAAATGAAATAAGAAATGAAAACAGGGCAAGATAAAATGAAAGCAAGACAAGATGAAATGAAAGCAGGACAAGATGAAATGAAAACAGGACAAGATGAAATGAAAGCAGAGCAAAATGAAATGAAAGCAAGACAAGATGAAATGAAACAAGAAATGAAAGCAAACCAAGAGGAAATGAAAGACGAACTTAAAGCTGTACACAATTCCATGAGAATGTTTCAAGAGAAGATAAAGAACAAGTCACGATGGACCTCCAAGTAGAAAGTAATTCCCGTAACTCCAAGTTACGGGAATAAACAGAAAAGAAGCTAGAAGCGGGTATGAAACAGGTGGAATCGAGGCTAGCTAAATAGGAAGCAGAAATAGACGAGATACAAAAAGCCAATCAGTCCTTAGCATCAAAAGTGGAAGAGATCCAAAGGGAGGTTAACGAACAAAGAATACGTCCTACAAGTGCTGCACCTGGGGTCCACCATCCAGCCAGAGTGACAACACCAATTTTTGATGGTTCGATTCCTTGGTCGGTATATCGAAGACAATTTGAGGCTGCTGCTTACGCAAACTATTGGGATGATCAGGAAAAGGCTATAGCTCTTATCGTCGCCTTAAGAGGGGAGGCTCTCGATATACTCCAGTCTATTCCGGAAAGTCAGCAGAATTTTAGAACAATAGTAGATCGTTGGAGATGCGCTACGGTGACAAACACATGCAACAAGTCTACCAAATGCAACTGAAGAGCTGAAATCAAAGGAGCAGCGAGACATTGCAACAATTTGGGGCAGACGTCGACCGACTAGTACAGCTTGCCTACCCAACAGCACCTCAGGAGTTTGAAAATCAACTGTACGTGCAAACATTTATCGATGGCTTGAGATACCCAGACATGCAGCAGGTGCTGAGAATGTCACATGACACTCCCAGTAAAGCATTAGCGCACGCCCTAGAGTTTGAGGCCGCAAAGCAAGCATCGAAAAGGCACGTGAGGGTGCGCATGGCCGAAGTCAACGGTGAGGAAGAAAGCAAGCAGGATCAAATTGGTAACCTCCTGCTAGAGCTGAAAAAAAGTTTGTTAGAAGACTGAGAGCCACGGACACTATGGTGCTGGAATTGCGGACGCATGGGACATCTTCGGCGTGATTGCCGAGCTCACGGGAATCAAACGAGCAGCAGAGACAGGCAGTCGGAAAAACTGACTACAGCTCCAATATTAGGCTATCCACAGTTTGACAAACCATTCATCGTAGACACCGACGCCAGCAGAAAGGGAGTTGGAGGAGTACTGTTGCAAGAACAGGATAGAGAGGAGAAAATAATTGGCTATTTCAGTAAAGGCTTGTCCAAACCCGAGAGAAACTACTGTGTAACACGACGGGAGCTTCTAGCCGTAGTAAAGACTTTGGAGCATTTCCACAAGTACCTGTACGGACGAAGATTTCTGTTAAGAACCGATCACGCTTCTCTTAAGTGACTACTCCAACTCAAAAATCCAGAAGGGCAAACAGCGAGATGGCTCCAGCGATTACAGATCTTTGATTTCACCATTAAGCACAGAGCTGGAAAGCATCACCACAATGCTGACGCCATGTCTAGAAGGCCATGTGCAAATGATAACTGCCAGTACTGTTTGAATCTGGAGCAAAAGGAAGGATTTCCTCAAGTGACTTGCTGCCTAACGAATGTACAGCCGGATGAAAATTGGGATGCCAAGCTAACCGAGGATCAAAGGAACGACGAACATATTGGGCCTATAATACGTCGGAAAGAAACAGGAGAGAATGGACCATTGTGGGCGGATATCAGCGACCTCGGCGCAATTACGAAATATTACTGGGCTCAATGGGACTCACTGGTTATTGACGCCGGGGGTCTGAAAAGAGTTTGGGAAAGTCCGGATGGTGCAAGGAACCGACTACAGATCGTGCTACCCAAGAATAGAGTGGCTGAGGTTTTGGAAACTGCTCACGGCGGAACTGGAGGAGGGCACTTTGGGGTAGCTAAAACGATGGGTAAAGTGAAGGAACGATTCTACTGGGTAGGAAGCTGGTCAGACGTAAAAGATTGGTGCAGGAAATGCGACGTCTGCGCTAGCAGCAAGGACCCAAACACTCGGCGCCGGGGACGCATGAAGCAATACAACGTCGGTACTCCCTTTGAACGAATTGCTATCGACGTTGCCGGGCCATTTCCACGCACTAAATCGGGTGTGTTCCAGGGAGTGTGTCAGTTACCCCGTGTTCGAAAGACCAGATTGGAGAGCGACCGAATGAAGGCAAGGTATGACCGAAGGACGAATACTGAAGGTTTTCAAGAAGGCGACTTAGTCTGGTTATACAATCCGTCTCGCAAAAAGGGCCGATGTCCGAAGTTGCAGGAATCCTGGGAGGGTCCTTACAAGATTGTGACCAGAATAAATGACCTAGTTTACCGGATCCAGAAAGGACCACGCGCAAAAATGAAAGTTATTCACATCGACCGCTTGTCACCATTCCGAGGGCGATCTACTGATCAGGACGCTCAGTACTAGAAGGGGGGCAGTGTCACGGACGCCTCGAGCGATCCCGAACGCCGGGAATATTTGAAACCTCGAGAGCGTGCGGTGTTCGAACTTCCAGTGCGTTCTATACTAGAAGGTTCGCCAAAGTTGTTTATCTAGAAACGCCTGGAGAGACGTTCCACTGCCTATATAAGAATTGTGTCGTCCGGCCAGCAGTTAGTTGAATTTGGACCGCGATAGTGAGCGATACAGTACGAAGAAAGTGATATACATTGCGAAAGTTACTTTGTAAAGTTAAAGTAGAAGGAAGTTAGTTAGTTGGACTTGTGAATAGTTGAGTTGTAAATAAATGTTAGAAAAATAAAGAACTTTCTAGTAAATTCGTTACAATATATTAAACAACTACGTTTTTTATAAAGTCTGTACTCGCCCGGGCCGCCGATAGCATCAGGATTCTAATTTTATTTAGATGCTCTTGAAATTAACCATGATTCGACTCATCCTGGTAATATTTACAGACAAAAATCTTGTAACCTTTTTACAACTCAAATAAGGTAGATTTGACGGTAAAGAAAACTGCAGTTTTATATACTGATTATTTGAGTTTGATACATACCTTCACCAATTTTTCTGCCATTTATTAGATACATGTTGCTTGAAAGTATTAGTAAAATCGAGTAGAGAAATAATGGTTGGATAACACCAATTCTCAGTGCCGCCTGCTCTGCAAGTTAGTCCACAATACAATTGTCAGCTAGGTATGTTATTGTGTCTTTTCATCGATACATATGTAACCGTAACCTCTTCTATGCGAATTAAAAGTTGCTTTTATTTTATTTCATGTTATTTCGCTTTGACTATAATATTGCTTGGAATTTTATCATGTAAGACGAACTGATATTGAATTGGTTAAAATACCAATATCGGTCTTTTGTGGATATTTGATGTACATTTCTACAACCCAAGTAAGCACTTGATACGAGTAAATGGTATGAGCTTCCGTACTATAAATTGCACAGCTATTAATAAATAGTTACAAAACACCTCACGGTGTTATTAATTGTTGCATAGAAAACATTATTATATTACATTTTGCATTATATTATATCCCGTAGCATTATTACATTGCATTATATTACATTATGCGCATAAAAGACAGTGGCTCTTCGCCAAGAATACTACATTTCTACAATTTTAAATTACGCGAACATGATAATAACAACGGTAAATACATTATAACGGTATTCATAAAATTTGTTTTCGTATTATAAAACATTATCAAACTAATATATTATTTCATATTAGTGATTTGAATTTTGACTTCATCTCAAATTAATTTAAGATCTGAGTTGTATGAATCCTTTCAAGCATTTTAATGGGGTGCCTTTAATCAATCAACAACCGAAATTGGTGGTAAATTATAATTATCAAAACATCTAATTTGTGTAAATTTTTTGAGGCCAACTAAAATTATTAGTGTCATTTAAATAACCTACGATTTCTCCAATTGTGCACTTGATCTAATATGAAATTATAATTTAGTATTTTCAATATTCATGATTAAAGTCAGTATTATCAAGGTATCTTTAAGCACACATTAATATGTATTAGTTTACTTTAAAAAATCTACGTGCGTAAATTTTTCATTCAAATAAAATTTAAATTGAAACAAATAAGAAAGTAACAGATATATGTGTTTTAATTGGTGAGTGTTATCATTCATTGTATTTTTCCCAACATGCCTATAATAAAATAAATTTTAATAGATATTTTATTACATTATCAGATAAGAGATAGGTAAGTTACAATATTTATTCAGATCTATATATGCTCAACAGTTAATCTAAATTTTATCACTATTTATATGTACATAATGATAAATAAACTCACTGAGATAAATTACTTACTCAGTAACTGCCTTACTAACGTTCCTCTACCGAAACGATTTCATATCAAATACAAATTAGGAATGTATTATCACTCCATGAAGCATATCGTAAAAAAATCTCATTGCAGAATGGCCCATATATTTGCCAATTTGACCCAATATGCTGCGAAATATGTACGTAATGATGAGTTTTATGTTCATTATTGTCACAACACATTATTTTGTATGTTTTTTAAACAAATACCAACGTCTCACATCTCAGCCTATCAGCGCCAACTATGTTCTCTAAATAATCATAACCATGAGCATAGAGAAACTAGTAATTTAAAGAATTAGTCACCGTAATCAAGCAACAGATTATATCGAAAGTGTTAATATAATGCATACTTAAATAAATTTTAAGTATGCATAGACTTAAATTTATGTAGAACTTAAAAAAACAAACGGACCCCAAAAGCTAATTTTTTTAATTAATATATAAATACTGTGGAAACTAATTATATGAAATAGTGTAGTACAAGATTCAAAATTTTCTATTTTTGTTAAATGTAAAATTTATTTATTTAATTATGTAAGAATAAAAGCTTTTATAAATACAATTCTCAATCGGAATAACTTTTTTCCTTTTTTTCTTTTTGATGTTTGAAATCTACATGAATATTTTAGGACATCTTTTTAAGTAAAATCGAAATATTTAATTCAACTCAGGGTACCATGTTTCCGTTTCTAAAAACATCATTAACATATTTATTTTCTTCCGGCTGCCATATTGCACTTTTTATCAATCAATTAAAACGCGAGCATCATTAAATTACTAATATAATTGTCTAGAACTTTTCCCACTTAACTGTATTTCTCCCATAGTTTGCAACATACCCATACAAGATCCAATACAAGATCGCAATACTTTCATCACAAATTTCGGGCACACCGTATATAACGTCCAAACCACCTCGATCGTTGTACGGCCTGTATCATGTTAAGTATAATATATATTTGGTATAACTGAAATGTACAAAACAAAATTTAGAATCCATACAAATTTTATTATTTTTATCCTACAGACACATAATAAAAATTATCTAATTTTAAATCAAAACTTTTTAGCAGTAATTTAACATTTATATGAACATCATGTGCCAGTAAACACACGGATTTTCAAGTTAATTTCAAGAAAACTAAATAAGGTATATCAATTTGAAAATCTCACAAATGTTCCTAATTATGAACACTATTTCAATATAATACCTTTGCTTGTTTGCTGAAAATCTCATCTACTGTATGTATGTATATCTCAGCTAAAAAAATACGTTTAGTTTACTTACTTGTGTAAGGAATTGTGAATTATTGAGCTGTATTACGTTGAACCTCCGGTTTATCTAAATATGATCTAAAGATTTATTGCAAAATAATTCTGTAGTATTTGAAAAAAAACTCCGCAGAACAGAAGAAAATGCGGCGTTATAAATTATGGAAATTCCCTGTAGATTATTATTAACAATGAAACAAAGTGACATGGTCCTATGAATAGAAATGTCATTTATTCGCTAGATCTATTGAGGCTTAAAGCGATAGGATATGCATATAGCTTCAGTTAATTAACGGAAATTAATGGATTACGACTATATTTAATAAGCATTTCAACGGAATTATAGGCGTATTGAACTAATTTGCTTTATTTGAAGCTATTAATTATTTAAATAGAGATATCATTAGGTAGTAATCGAATGGTCCTATTTATGTACATATGTCTGCCTACAATTTCAATCTTCGTTGACCGTTTAATTTCATTACACCGTTACATTTTCACCCTATTTTTAGTTCATTAATTGTTATCGAGCTCTACAGAACATGTATTAAATCTATAAAGTAACAAGAACTGTATATAGTTATTTTTAACGTTAATAAAGTTTTAATGTTTACCCATTAAAGAAAGAGTAGAGTTATCGTGTTAGAAAGTTATATCTTAGTTGAATACTTGCCAATATTACTGATTAATGCGATGTTGAACTATATATTAATCAAAGTAATCATAATCAAGAATTATAAAAACAAGAGTTTTCCAGATTGCTAAAACAAAGGGAATGAAAAGTCAGTTAATATTTTGAGATGCAGAAAGCACGTGAGACAAGTAGAACATAATTGAAAACTATAAAAACTAATTTTATTATACTGAACATGTTATATAGTTACTTTAAAACAAAAAAGGAGACCAAAAAGTATTTCAGTTTTCTAACAATTGATTAAATTATACAATATCTATTCACATCATCATTATTTTTGAACAGGAACTCTGATTCCTATGTTGCCAAATTAGAATTTGTTGTTCTTGGTTATTAATCTAATTAAAAATATTTGTTAGAGTGCTATCGCTGAGGTTCAAAGAAGATGACCTAAAACTTTGCCTGAAATCATTCATTATGTATCCTTGAAAATCATATCGGGGCTTCATCACCATCTGTCAATAAAACTTTTTGAGATAATAAAAATATATATAAAAGATTTTCACTGTTAAAATCTAGTGTTCCTAACAGAAAAATAAAATGGGGGATAATGCAGCAATAATAATAACAAAGAGAAACTGATAGTGTTAAGCCGAAATTAATCTACCTCATACTTCACACTGTGGTGTATTATTATCTAGATGAAGAAGACATATTCGATTTAATACATATGTGGGATATATACCTATTAGATGATTATATTTTAACACTGTATCTTCAATCTTTGATTACCAAAAATAGGCATATATAAATTTGTCAAAACGAAAATTTGCAATAAATTAATTACTAAAACGTATATACTTAACTATCACAAATTAAGTGTAAATGAAAATCCAGTAGATATTAATAAGCTATCAATAGTTGAATTTTAGTTTACAGATCAAGTACGAATATAGCAAACGGAATGCTACGAGTATAAACGTAGGTATAATAGGTAGAAAACAAAACAAGAGGTTCAGACGAAACTATGTGGTCACATGCGATGTAATCAAACTGTCAATGTGACGGCTTTGTGTTTAATTAGATTTGGAGTCGTCACGTCGATACTATAGCTCCCATCCTTGCATCACTGTCGACACCATTTATTAACCGCTTTTGAAATTAAATTCAAATTCAATACAAAATTCTGGGCAGACGCCAAAGCGCAAATATAAAGAAACAAGTATGCTATGTATCTCTCATAGCATGAGACATTCTAGTTGTAACTATGTAGTAGTATAATAGTCCAGTTATGTTTTGCAATTATGGATTGCTTTATAAACTTCAGATAACACAATATAATTAGGTAATGTAATGAAAAATTCAAGGAAACGAAAATTACTTGAGGCACAAAATAAATTGAGTATATAGTGAAAATAGCAATTCACATGATGAATATAAAATGGAAATCTATCACAATGTAGTGACGAACAAAGAGGATCTGTGACATTTCTCTAAACGTCAACACGGCATTAAATAAATTAATGATACCTGATTACATAATACATGGTAAATGACTACAATAGGGTCTCGTATTGGGTTTGATCATATGCCGTAAATCTGCCGGGTGAAATGTTACCATTGTCAGTGGTATGAAAATGGTGTAAAATTTCACTCCTTATGAAATAAACCGTAATACTTGCTAATTGCTAAACGTTCACAAAATTACAATTAATTGCAGCTTTAATAGATTTTGGGTATGACTCTCATAAATATAAACAGATCATGCGGTGTAAACTATTTTATATATATATATATATATATATATATATATATATATATATATATATATATATATATATTATATAGATATATATATATATATATATATATATATATATATATATATATATATATATTATATAGATATATATAGATATATATATATATATATATATATATATATATATATATATATACATATATATATATATATATATATATATATATATATATATATATATATATATATATATGTATATATCATCATCATTAGGTCATCAGTCCTAAGACTGGTTGGACGCTAACCTCCAGCTTCTCCTATTTTGTGCTAACCTACGCATTTCGCTAATTGTGCTACAACCTACATCCCTTACTATTTGCGAGCAGTAGTCTAATCTCGGCCTACCTCTGCCTTTCTTCACTCCTATTTCTGCCTCCAAAATATCGCGGACTATTCCCCCATGTCTCAGCAAGTGCCCTACCATTCTATCTCTTCTCTTTTTAAGTTTTTCCACATACTTCTTTTCTCGCCGACTTTCTCCAATACTTCTTCGTTTCTAACCCTATCAGTCCATGGTATTTTCATCATTCTTCGGTAACACCACATCTCAAAAGCTTCTAATTTCTTCCTACTTGCTTCCCCTACCGTCCAGGTTTCGCAGCCGTATAGTGCCGTGCTCCATACATATGTTTTCAAAAATCTCTTCCTTGTTTTTAAGTTTATTACCCCCGAGCATAAAAGTGCTTTCTTTTTGTTAAAAGCTACTCGACCCTGCGCTATTCTTTGTTTTATGTCTTTATCGCTTCTTCCATCCCAATTTATTTCACTTCCTAAATAAGTGAAGTCTTTAACTTCCTCCAACCTTTCATTATTAATTTGTACTTTCGTTTTTGCTCTGCTCTCGCGCCCTCTGCACACTAACACTTTAGTTTTGTTTTTATTCACCCTCATTCCGTATTCCTCTGTCAACACTGCCTCCATTTCGTTCAATGCTGATTCTAATTCCTCCTTACTAGATGCTAATATTGCTATATCATCCGCGAATCTCAGCATTTTTAGTTTCTGTCCCTGTACTTTAATCCCGAAATCCACTCTATCTTTTACCACATTAATCGCCTCTTCGATGTACAGATTAAAAATTAGTGGTGATAGCGTACATCCTTGTCTTACTCCTTTCCTAATACCTACTTCCCTTTTTTCCCCTTCTACTTCTATAACAGCAGTTTGGTCTTTGTATAGATTGTGTACTACTCTCCTATCTCTATACTTCATTCCCGCGCTCTTTAGTATCTCGAA
>JAZFAV010000006.1:25372500-25393479 GCA_037954035.1 Rosalia funebris
ATCTACAGGGAATTTCCATAATTTATAACGCCGCATTTTCTTCTGTTCTGCGGAGTTTTTTTTCAAATACTACAGAATTATTTTGCAATAAATCTTTAGATCATATTTAGATAAACCGGAGGTTCAACGTAATACAGCTCAATAATTCACAATTCCTTACACAAGTAAGTAAACTAAACGTATTTTTTTAGCTGAGATATACATACATACAGTAGATGAGATTTTCAGCAAACAAGCAAAGGTATTATATTGAAATAGTGTTCATAATTAGGAACATTTGTGAGA
Organism: Rosalia funebris; assembly: GCA_037954035.1. Classification (NCBI taxonomy): domain Eukaryota; kingdom Metazoa; phylum Arthropoda; class Insecta; order Coleoptera; family Cerambycidae; genus Rosalia; species Rosalia funebris. Next base: position 25,372,786 of record JAZFAV010000006.1, read on the forward strand.
TTTTCAAATTGATATACCTTATTTAGTTTTCTTGAAATTAACTTGAAAATCCGTGTGTTTACTGGCACATGATGTTCATATAAATGTTAAATTACTGCTAAAAAGTTTTGATTTAAAATTAGATAATTTTTACATCAAATATTCAACTGGTGCTGCTAAAAGAGACTTCATAATTATGTGTCTATAGGATAAAAATAATAAAATTTGTATGGATTCTAAATTTTGTTTTGTACATTTCAGTTATACCAAATATATATTATACTTAACATGATACAGGCCGTACAACGATCGAGGTGGTTTGGACGTTATATACGGTGTGCCCGAAATTTGTGATGAAAGTATTGCGATCTTGTATTGGATCTTGTATGGGTATGTTGCAAACTATGGGAGAAATACAGTTAAGTGGGAAAAGTTCTATACACATATATGTTGTGATTCAACTGTATCCAACTATAAAAATCTGCAATTATAATGTACATACTATACTGCATTCGCGATACATTACGTTAGCTGTAATAATTTTCTGATGATGATGGCATGGTTGATGAAGTTCACGTCCAGAGTTTAATGTGTTTCGTTGTTTTGCAAAGGAATGTTCTGACACATTCTTAGATTACATTTAAAGGTAAAATACCATGCTTCAAATGCTATAAATTAAATGTAGTTGATTCACTTCAGCAATGCTTATTACATAATCGTCATTAGTGATGTTACTTAAATACTACATTTACAAGGAATAGGTTTTTTATTAGGTACTTGTATTTAAACCGTGACAATCATAAGAGGTGACTTAAATTTAATATAGTTGCCTACACAAGACCTTTTGTGTTAATGACCACTTCATAGTCTGTACATAAACTTTTATTTGCATAAAAAGCCGTAGAATATTATATAAAACACATAATTAACTTATGACATGATTAATCAATTTGTAAATGAATGCCACCAAAGCAATTTTTCATGTCGCACAGAAATGATTAATAATGCAATATCACTTCATGAAATTGAGTGTAGTAAAAAAACTTATACCGTTTTAGTTTAATATTGGTACTATCTATCATATTTCCGATGTGGACAAAAATGCGTGAATTGGCATATTGTACACAATTGCCTCTTTAGTAAATAAATATTTTACACCCAAATTCAATTGTGACCAAATTGGAGGATATATTACAAATATTATTTTCATGATCTTGTGGCTGACATTTTTTAGTAAAAGTGGTCATATTACATGTGTATATTGCGGGTTTTTATTGAATTTCGTCTATTATACCAAAAATTAAATTTGTTTATTTTGTCAACAATTTCATTAATCTTCTCACTCGAGTAAACTTTATGTAAGAAATTACGGTCATTCCATTGTTATCACTGAGATGTATATTTACGTAATTAATTGATTTCCAAGTTTAGTAAGATGTTATGCCAATATAAAATAACTATTTATTATTATTATAAATATATAGAGGTATATTGTGAACTCTAATATAAAAATTAATGAAACAATGCATGAGAGCTTTAATTAAAGAAATTAATACACTCAAGAGTGCAAATGCGCTAATTATAAGTGCTTATTATTAAGATATAATTAATGTATTTTACGCACGAATGTTACGTAAATTATCATTAATTACGGAATGTCGGCGCACACTTATATCACATCAAACTTTGTATTAACCCATTTTTAAATAGAATTACCGTAAAATGAAATGTAGTAATTATGTGAAAACACAGAACAAAAACTATACATTGATCGGAAAAATTATACCCCAAGCTCTAGTAAAGGTATGTTTAAAATTGTTTACTTTTTGTGCCATTTTAATAGTAACCTATACAACATATATATATATATATATATATATATATATATATATATATATATATATATATATATATATATATATATATATATATATATATTGTGAAGCCAGCAGAATTTTAGTCATCTATTTCGAATATTTTGTTACCATTGTTCTTCATTTATCGAGTTGGGAGAACCTTGACCGAGCCGCCGCCGAATTGTTGATATTAAATCAAATACTTTATGAGACATGTAGTATAAACCATGACATTAGCTTTCGGCGCGGTTTCGATAGAGGGACCGACCATTCAATAGTTGAGATATACGCGCCAATCTGTTCAGATATTCACTTGTAATATCTAAGAATTTAAATAAATTGAGGTATAACGAAAATTGGATTATTATTCACCCCATATTTCTTAACAAATCAGAAGTGGGATTGTCTTACGTGCTTTTGCGTGTTTTTAGCACAAAACTGTAAAATCATGCCAAAACATAAGTCAAAAAAGGACGCGCGGTCGTCAACCGAGAGTAGTGAAAGTTCGTCTAGTAATAGTAGTAGTAGTAATACAACAAGTAGTGATAGTGACAGTCATGCTCAACAAAATAAAAGATTGCGTCGCCAAGTAAAAAACATTAAAACGAAAGTTAAGTAAAAAGTCCAGTGCCTATCGGGGTAAAATTGATAGTGTAACAGTATTCAGTGGAGATTTTGATGAACTGATGAATGTTAATCAGTGGTTAAATAGTGTTGACGCTACTGGTGATTTATTTGACTGGGATGATAAGGCCCGTGTGTATTGTATGATAAATAAACTTAGAGGAAACGCGAAGACGTGGTACCACAATCAAGAAAATCTTAATCTATCGTGGGAAGAATGGAAGGACAAACTACAAGAAAGTTTTCAGTACAACAGTGTGTTTTCAGCAAATTAAAGGATTTAGTAAATACTGAGTGAAGTGCAACTCAAAGTTTGGTAAATTTCTTCTACCAAAAGCTAGCCCTTGGTCAGTATTGCAAACTTCAGGACAAGGTGATCGTGGAAGTCATCACAAACACAATCAACGACCCCTTCATAAGGTCAGGAATTCGAGCTGCAGGTTGTATATCTACGAAGCACTTACTACAGTTTTTAATTGCAAATAGTGAACAGGTATCAAAACACAGCCTCAAGGTAAGTGCCACACATAGTTTTATTGAACAATCTGATGACAGCCATAGCAGAAGTGTCAAATGTTTTTTGTGTAGTCGTGATGGACACAAAAAGATTGACTGTCGAAAATATGCTTCGGATAAAAACTGTTCATTTTGTAAGCGGAAAGGTCACAACGAAAATGAGTGTTGGAAAAGACAAAAATTTGGTGAAAGCTCAAATCGCGAATTGAAATTAGTGTCGAGTGGTAACCAGGACACAAAAAAACGATAAATTTTATAAAACTGTTAAAATAAATGGACACACCCTTTCCCCATACGTAGATTTTGGTAGCAGCTGTAATACCATTAAATTAAGTGTAGTTCATAACTTAGGTCTAAAAATAGAAACCGATACAACAAATAATGTTATCGTAGGTTATGGAGGGGCTACAGTAAAACCTTTAGGCCAAATAAAAGTAAAAATCGAGAGACGAAATTGTCGTGTCAACCGAATTCCTTATTGTGTCAGATAATTTACAAACAACCGATTTATTGATAGGCCAACCGATTACGGAGTGCGATGGAGTTTATGTTTATGAAACATCGGCGTCTTTGAAATTAACAGTACGAAACATGATATTACCATACCACGCGGTGGAGATAAATAATGTTATTAAAATAAAAACGCAGAAGCGTTCTGAAATAAAACCCGGAATAAATATCATTGCGGTAACATCAGATGTAATAAACTGTGAAGTACGCATTTTTGACTCTGAACAAAACCGAAATGGTGCCGTAATAATAATTCCTTTGAATGAAGTACAATTCTGTCACGGGACTGGCATGATACGTATTCTAAACCTTAGTTTACAAACATTAGAGCTTGACGAAAATACATGCTTAGTGCGAGGTTCTGGCGAATGTAATGTAAATAACAATTATGAAAATTGTAAACAGTTAAATAAAAATGTTGAGTGACTTATTGAACAATATGCCGAGTGTATTAGTAAAAACACTTGCCTTTTGAATAACATTGACATTGAAATGCATATTGAGCTTACATCAGCTGTTCCCGTAGTGTGTACACCTTATCGTCTATCGTTCTTTGAAAGAGATAAAAATGGAAATTAAAGAGAGGGTCCAGTGTACCCACCAAGAGGTTGCAGTTCCAGGGCCCACAGCATGGCTGGGTCCAGTGTACCCAGGGGTATCGGCGTGTTTGATTAATGCACCTAAGGAAGTGGATCCAGGGCAACTACAAGACAAGAAGTCTAGCGTACCTAAACGAGTCCAGTGAACTCGGAGTAGAGATGTCGGTCCAGTGAACCTAAACTGAGTCCAGTGAACTCAGTGCAGCAAAAACGAGTCCAGTGAACTCGGAGTAGAGATGTCGGTCCAGTGAACCTAAACTGAGTCCAGTGAACTCAGTGCAGCAAAAACGAGTCCCGTGAACTCGGAGTAGAGAAGACGGTCTAGTGAACCTAAATTGAGTCCAGTGAACTCAGTGCAGCAAAAACGAGTCCAGTGAACTCGGAGTAGAGAAGACGGTCTAGTGAACCTAAACCGAGTCCAGTGAACTCGGTGTAGTAGAAATCGGTTTGGCCAACCGTGTGTTTGGGAGTGGAACAAGCACTTTCAGACTTAGTAGCCCAGTGTGCCACGGTAGCCCAGTGTGCTACATTGTAGTCCAGTGAACTACGATGGTCCAGTGAACCATGATGGCCCAGTGTGCCAAGGTAGCCCAGTGTGCTACATTTCAGGTCCAGTGAAGCATGATGGCCCAGTGTGCCAGGGTAGCCCAGTGTGCTACATTTCAGTCCAGGAACTATGATGGTCCAGTGAATCATGATGGCCCAGTGTGCCAGGGTAGCCCAGTGTGCTACATTGCAGTCCAGGAACTATGATGGTCCAGTGAACCATGATGGCCCAGTGTGCCAGGGTAGCCCAGTGTGCTACGGATGTGTCGAACGGTCTAGGGCACCGTTAGGCGTAAAGTAGGTATAACCCATATGTTGTAAGTAAAAGCCAAGGTGATTCAGTACATCACCTCTGACCCAGTGGGTCAGGTCCAAGGCCGCGAGGACGCGACCATGTCAGGATAAGCCGAATGTGAAGTAGCAGAATTTTAGTCATCTATTACGAATATTTTGTTACCATTGTTATTCATTTATCGAGTTGGGAGAACCGAGCCGCCGCCGAATTGTTGATATTAAATCAAATACTTTATGAGACATGTAGTATAAACCATGACATTAGCTTTCGGCGCGGTTTCGATAGAGGGACCGACCATTCAATAGTTGAGATATACGCGCCAATCTGTTCAGATATTCACTTGTAATATCTAAGAATTTAAATAAATTGGGGTATAACGAAAATCGGATTATTATTCACCCCATATTTCTTAACAATATATATATATATATATATATATATATATATATATATATATATATATATATATATATATATATATATATATATATATATATATATGTAAACAGTCAATAATATCGACCCTCGCGCTATAGTCGGGAGGATGGCCGAACGGAGGCGTAACGGACTCAGCAGCGGGACGATCGGGGAGTGAGGCGGCAGTCTAACCCAGAGGATTCGCGAGTACTGTTGTAGATGTTGAATACAGTCCAAAAATAAAGTCTGAGGTGGTAAAAACCCCTGATTATTATTTAATCTTCCCTAAACGTTTACATCAGAAGTGGGATTGATCCGTGCGTAGTGCCCTTATTAGCAAAAAACTAGAAAATTGACTTGAAAACGTAGATAAAATGGCGGATGGTGTTGAACGTGAAAGTGACGGCGAGATAAGTGCTGTGAGCGCAGAGGACTTCGGTGGCCCTTCAAACCCGAAACGTGCCAAAGTGCAGTGGCAGGAGACGCTCGTCAACTTAGTTGCAATGCAACAACAACAACTTGCAGAGTTAACTCGGCATGTAAAGATGGCGACAACACCAGGGACAACGCCCAATATATCAGAAGCAGGGAGTTCAAATGCGCTTGCGTCAATGACTACGCAGGTCCAGTTCAGGCTCGCAAGTTACGATCCGGAGACGAGTGCTTACTCAATCGAGGAATGGTTGGAGGACGCTACAAAGTTAAAACATGACCTAAATGTAAGTGATATTCTCATGATCGCAAAAGCAGGAGATGCTCTGCGAGGTCGAGGATACCGTCACTATCGCGGCTGGAGACCCATTTGCCGTACTTGGGACAACTTTTGCGCTGATCTCACTGTGACTTTTCCTGATCGGGAGACACCAGGAGCACGTGCATATTTGGCTACTACACTCCGAAGCCACGATTGTGATGGGTTATGCGATTACGGCAATAAAAAGCTTAGAATGATTACACGGTTCTACGATAAGCTGCCGTGGAATATTATGCTTAGCATGGTAGAATACGGTCCACACTGAGGAACGTTCAATGATTCACGTACAAAAACCAGAATCAGAACGTGAATTATTAAAGTTATTAAGCGAAGCTGATGCACGCCGCAAAAGAACATCCGGAGCATCAATGCGCGCGCATGAAGGATCTGAAGTGGGGAGACGGAAACACGAGCGCAGACTAAGAGAACCACGGTCCTCGAGCCATGGTAGGAACGGATCATGTTATAAGTGTGGGCGTAAAGGTCATCGACAAAACATGTGTACAGCCTTATAAGATGGAAACAAGGCTAAGGAAAATACTGCCAGTGATAAACCAAAACTCAGCATCCCTATCTGCGATCATTGCAAAAAGCCGGGCGACACTAAACCCAATTGTTGGGCTAAGCATGGAAGTCCGAAAAAGGCATTTGTACTAAAGAAATGACGCCATCTGAGCGAGACACCGATAGCAACGTTATTGTGCAATGAACAAGCGAAATCGGTCCCGTATTTTATTGATAGTGGTGCCGACGTCTCACTTATTAAACATTCTATTGTAAAAACTTTAAATGGTATTATCAAAACAGACCGCAATGTACGTGCTTTTTCGGGATTTGTAGGCCAAGTTGTTTATACTGTCGGTAAATGTGAACTCGTAATAACTTTGCCGAATTTGACATTAGAAATAAACTTCATAATAGTGCCTGATGGAGTGATGCCGACTAGCATTGACCTTATTATTGGATGGGACGTTATCGGTCAACCTTGTGTGCATGTTGAGAAAAACGATGACGGACTCGAATTGTACTATGACCCTCGCAACATTCTTGTAGTGCTTACGTTGCAGTGTTACAGCTGGATGTGAATCCGAGATTACCTGCAACTCGGCACTTTTTAGAAGATGCAATGCCGATTGATTGATTGATTGATCGACCCAGACAAGGCCGTCGCAGAAGCTCGAATAAGGATTATAAATAGAGCGGTTGAACATTCTCAGAAATTTAATACCGTTCGCTGCGGCGTCAAACCTTTCCAGCTAGGCGATATTGTGGCGATTGAGGATTCGCAACTGGCAGGTGGTGGCAAATTAAGACCGAAGTATAAAGGACCGTATACTATTCGGAGAGTTCTCCCAAATGAGCGATACGAGCTGCATAAGAAGGGACATCGGACTACAGTAGCAGCTCACGAGCAACTACGAGCTTGGCCCTCGGGTGAATAGCAAAGTAAGTCCGAATAGTAATTACTAATTACATTTCATTAAGTTATCAGGTCAGTAAATCCAGTGTTTTTGTGAGATTGTTTATAGTTAGTTAGGTCACACACTCGTTTTCTGAACACAACATCATGAGTTTTACGACCTAGTAACTGACCTATGATTTGGATTTGATTTATTTTAATGTGATTTACTAACCTTTAACAACGAGACGAAGGGACGGATAGTGGCAGTACCACTATGCCTCAATAAGGTGGCAGTACCACCTACCATTCAATGAAGCAGCGGATAGTGGCGGTACCACTATGCCTTGAAAAGGTGGCAGTACCACCTGATGTGCGATAAAAACTAGGAGAGTGGCAGTACCACTATGTCTAGTAATTGACTATTACCTAAAACTCTGCACAGTACTAACAAAAACATTATACCATTGTTTGGGCAGTCTCTGTTTCGGTATTCTGTTTTCGGATCAGCATCACCTCGGTCGGTGCGAGGACGCCCCGCAAACAGGATGGCCGTGTAAACAGTCAATAATATCGACCCTCGCGCTATAGTCGGGAGGATGGCCGAACGGAGGCGTAACGGACTCAGCAGCGGGACGATCGGGGAGTGAGGCGGCAGTCTAACCCAGAGAATTCGCGAGTACTGTTGTAGATGTTGAATACAGTCCAAAAATAAAGTCTGAGGTGGTAATTATTATTTAATCTTCCCTAAACGTTTACATATATATATCAACCAAAGTTTAGGGAATATTTTCTTAACAATTTGATATTTCGTATTGTCGAAAGGACTGAGCTTTTATGGATCTTCCATAAATTATAGTTTCATGTGTTGTTTATTCTATTTTAGAGTATTTGTATTGTATATTCTATAACTATGTTTACAGGGAAATATTCATAATAACTATTATTTGGGCTTTATTGTAAAAAATAATGATACCTACAATTTTAAACAAATTCAATGGGCACTTAAAACATTTTCAAATAATTAAACATTTAATATTTTCCTCAAATATTTTAGTTTTTGATCTTTTCTCGAAATTCTCGAGTTACATTCTCGTTGTAGATTCAAGACTTTATTCTACAACAGTATGTTCTTAAGAAATAAATAGATGTCATAATAACTATTCTCCAATTTACAATATCTATTAATTTAAAAGTCGCGGGTATAACTTTCAGATCAAATACTCTACTGTATAGTAGGTTGCGTTTAGCAACATGTTTAGAACAATAAGGCAGGCTCATTATATCTTCTTTAGATGGCAATTTAAACGTTAAACTCTACTAGCTATACCATATGCTAGTGTTTGGTCTGAAAGTTAATCAAACGTTTGAGTTAAACGATATCATATACGTAATTAATATTTAAATGCAAATATTTTTAACATGGTTGGATAGGTAATGTAAAACGAAGGAAAAATAAAGTTCAATTACATTTTACGTAAAATATTCCTTGTACAAAAAATTAGGCATGGCTTAAATATTAGAGAAAATGTAATTTATTTTATATTATATATTCATATTACAAAGAATTGGTCCTTCCTAGCGTGCTTCAAATAATATCAATGGGGGTTTTAGGTGGAAAGTGTAAACAACCAGTTATTGACATGCAATAATTGGGTTCATAGTATTTACTTATTTCAAATTGAATTGTTAATTTACAGCTTGTTTTGATCGAATTTTAATGATACGTATAAATGATCTTTTAAAATATACATATACTATACTCGTAGTACTGTAAAAAAGTTTTTGGACACATGTAGACTGTTAACAATTTTGTGTATAAAAGTCTGCAAAATTATTATATTTAAATTCACCTTCAGTAGAAAGTAAGTAATAAGTTTTTCATACAAGTACAATATAGAAAATTACGCTGCTGTGACATCTTTGGCCAAATTTCAGTTAAATCACAAATGTTGATAAGCAGTCGTATGCAGATGACTGACTTGTCGATACCTGCATATTCTCGTTTAGGGATAAAACCACCAGTTCCAATATCAGCATTCAGTGTATGATAAACCGCTGCAAATATCACTGTTGATCGTAGAAGACAAGCTTGATTTACGCAGTAAGGCGTTAAAACTTGTCGATATTAGAAAAAACAATAAAAGTGCATTAAACATCGCGAGGAACAATTTTGTATGAACAAAATGGCTAAAATACAAGTGGATCGCTGTGCTATAATTACATTGTACAAGGAACACCAGAGTTAGTATGATTTTCCAAAAATTAAACATTGCTAGGTCTACTGTAGGATACAGTGTAACAAAATATAAAAAATCTGGGATAGTTAAGCTGGGAAGATTAACAAAGAAGTGGACGCCCTAAAATATTAACACAAGGTGCAGTGCAGTATTTAAAATTAACTTCATTGAGCAATAGAAAAGCAACGAGTAAAGAACTGACAGAAAGTTTAAGAAATGCGCAAGGGGTTAGTGTCGATTCTTCTACTGTCCGTAAGGCACTACTCATTCTTCTACTGTCCGTAAGGCACTACTAAAGTCAGGCCTTCGCAGGTGCGTAGCCAGGCAAAAACCACTTCTACGTCGCAGTAATAAACAAAAACACTTAATTTATGCCAGAGAATACAAAAATTGGACATTCAAGGACTAAAGTCGTGCCTTATGAACTGACGAATCCAAATTTCCATTATTTGGTAGGGCAAGGCGACAATATGTCCGCAGACGAGTACGAGAGGCTTACCAGGAACACTGTTTACAATCCACTATAAAACACAGTGGAAGGTCCTTGATGGTGTGGGGCTGTTTTTCCGCTGCAGGAGTTGAAGACTTTTTAAAAATTGATGGAATATTAAACAAAGAACGATATAGGGATATTCTCCAACAGCACGCAATTCCTTCTGGTACTCGTTTAAGTGGCAATAATGTTTTTCTGCAACAAGGTAATAACCCTAAACATTCATCTAAGCTGGTACAAAAATATTTGCAGGAACAGATTGCATAAAAAATTACAATTAATGCAATGGCCCCCGCAAAGTCTGAACCTCAATTTAATTGAATATTTCTGGGATTATCTGGACCGAAGGAGGACTGAACGTGCTCCAATATCTACTGCTGAACTATAGAAAGTCCTTCAAGGAGAATGGAGACAGATACCAGAAGATACAATACAGAAACTAATAGCTAGTGCCCCAGGACGTATCGACTCCGTTCTACATAATAAAGGTTGACATACAAAATTATAATTTTTTGATCAGTTCTAAAATAAGTACTTATTGATTTTACTCGAATAAACGTTTTTCTACATCTTCCATATTTTTATTGCCTGAAGGTAACTTATAACTTTTATTTATATTAAATTTTCAAAGTGTCCAAAGACTTTTTCACAGTACTGTATATTTAGGATTTTTATTTTCTGTTTTTCTTGAACTTGAAATCTCTTATTATTTGTTTATAAAACTTGGGAATTTCTTGTCCTGGCCTAAAAAGACATAAAACATATTTTCTGCTTGTTTATTCTTTGATTTTTCGCCTATTTGAGGCTTTCCTAAAACGACAAAAATAGATAGCAGTATCGTAGATTGTTTTTTACTTTTGTTCGTGTTATTGTTATTATTTTATTGTTTCTGACAACGACATAACCATTTCTTACTTATTTGTAGATTGAAGATGACTTTTTAGTTTTTTAGTTTTTTTCATTAAAGATATTAACATTATAAACATTAATAGACTTTGAAACTTTAATGTTCACATTATCGAGCTTGTACTGATGTACCATCAATAACCGGTATGATTTTGTACACATCCACAAAATATTTGCTGGTGCAAATGGCGTTTACCCACGATGCTTAAATTCGGCAGGTCTTGTATTTCTTATTGGCGCTATCCATCCACATATACATACACAAACATAATTAGGATGTTCAATATTATTGTTCTATTCCACAAACACAGAAATATACATACGATACTTCGTTTTACGACGGACAATATTTTATAAAAATTAGGTAAGATGAATTTTCAGTTTAAAAAAATATTAACTCTGAGAACAACTCTAAGATATATCCTTTCACGGTGGGTAGAATTCGATACGAAATTGAACAATGTGCTAATAACTGTTTTAACACGCAACTGGACTGAAGAAAATGAAATTAGATGAATTTTTGGCTATGTTCAAAGACGAATAAAATCTGAAAAACACGATGTAGAGCAGATATTTCCAGTAGACATGATAGTCAAGTACGTTTGTTTTCACAAGGAAGTTGTCACTTCCATGTGCCCATTAAGAGGATGCTTTAAAATCCAAGTAAACTTCATAAAAAAATCGAATTAGATGAATTTGTGGCTATGTTGAAAGGCAAATAAAATCTGAAAAACACAATGTAGAGCAGATGTCTTCAGTGAAAACGGTAGCCAAGTAGGTTTACTTTCACAGGGAATGTGTCACTTCAATGTATCCATTAAGGGGATGTTTTAAAATGCACCTGAACTGTGAAGAAAAGTCAAATTAGATGAATTTTCGGCAATGTTCAAAGACGAATAAAATCTGAAAAACACGATATAGAGCAGCTGCATCCAGTGGACATGGTAGTCATGTACGTCTATTTCACAAAAATACGTATATGTTTCACAAAGAAGTTGTCGCTTCAATGTGCCCATTAAGGGAATGTTTTAAAATCCAAGTAAACTTCATAAAAAACTCGAAGTAGATGAATTTGTGGCTATGTTCAAAGGCGAATAAAATCTGAAAAACACAATGTAGAGCAGATATCTTCAGTGAAAATGGAAGCCAACTCTATTTTCACAGAAAGTGTGTCACTCCAATGTGCCCATTAAGGGAATGTCTTAAAACGCATCTGAACTTTGAAAAAAATCGAATTAAATGAATTTTCAGCAATGTTCAAAGATGAATAAAATCTGAAAAACACGATGTAGAGCAGATGTCTCCAGTGGACATGATAGTCAAGTACGTCTACATTCACAGATAAGTTGTCGCTTCAATGTGCCCATTAAGGGGATGTTTTAAAATCCAAGTAAACTTCATAAAAAACTCGAATTAGATGAATTTATGGTTGTGTTACATAATATACAATGTTAAATATACAATGTAGAGCAGATGTCTTTAGTGGAAAAGGTAGTCAAGTAGGTCTATTTTCAAAAGAAAGGTGTCGCTTCAATGTGCCTAGTAAGGGTACGTATTAAAATCCAAGCAAACTTCATAAGAAAATCGAATTAGATAAATTTGTGGCTAAGTTCAAAGGCGAATAAAATCTGAAAAACACAATGTAGAGCAGATGTCTTCAGTGGAAACGGTAGCCAAGTAGGTATATTTTCATAGGAAAATAAAAGTGTTACATTAATGTGCCCATTAAGGGGATGTTTTAAAACGTATCTGAACTTTGAAAAATAATCGAATTAGATGAATTTTCGGCAATGTTCAAAGACGAATAAAATATGAAAAACACGATGTAGAGCAGATGTCTCCAGTGAAAATGGTAGACAATTACGTCTATTTTCACAAAGAAGTTGTCGCCTCAATGTGCCCATTAAGGGGATGTTTGAATATCTAAGTATACTTCATAAAAAAATCGAATTAGATGAATCTGTGGCTATGTTCAAAGACCAATAAAATCTGAAAAACACAATGTAGAGCAGATGTCTCCAGTGAACATGGTAGTCAAGTACGTCTGTTTTCACAAAGAAGTGGTCGCTTCAATGTACCCATTAAGGGGATGTTTTAAAATCTAAGTAAACTTCATAAGAAAATCGAATTAGATGAATTTGTGGCTATGTTCAATGCGAATAAAATCCGAAAACGACAATATAGAGCAGATATCTTCAGTGGAAACGGTAGTAAAGTAGGTCTGTTATCACAGGGAAAGTGTCACTCTAATGGGCCCGTTAAGGGGATGTTATAAGACGCATCTGAAATTTGAAGAAAAATCGAATTAGATGTATTTTCGTTATGTTCAACAACAAATAAAATATGATGAACACGATGTAGACAGTTGTCTCCAGTGGGCATGGTAGTCAAGTATGTCTATTTTCACAAAACTGTTGTTGCTTCAATGTGCGCATTAAGGGGATGTTTTAAATTAAAATTCAAGTAAACTTCATACGAAAATCTAATTACATATATGAATTTGTGGCTATGTTCAAAGGCCGACAAAATCTGAAAAAGACAATATAGAGCAGATGTCTTCAGTGGAAATGGTAGCAATGGGTATAAAATGGATATTAATGGGTATAAATAAAATGGGTATAAAATACACGCAATACGTTTATGCTAAAAAAAGTCTGTCTAATTCGAACTAACTTGATTTTTTCAAAGTTCAGTTGCGTTTTAAAACACATTGAAATGACACATTCCCTGTGAAAATAGACCTACTTGACTACTAAGTCCACTGGAGACATCTGCTCTACATCGTAGTTTTCAGATGTTATTCATCTTTGAACATCGCCGAAAATTCATCTAATTCGATTTTTTTCAAAGTTCAGTTGCGTTATAAAACATTCCCTTAATGGGCACATTGAAGGGACACTTTCCTTGTGAAAATAAACCTACTTGATTACCGTTTCCACTGAAGACATCTGCTCTACATTGTGTTTTTCAGATTTTATTCGCCCTTTGAACATAGCCACAAATTCATCTAATTCGATTTTTTATGAAGTTTACTTAGATATTAGAACATCCCCTTAATGATCACATTGAGGCGACAACTTCTTTGTGAAAATAGACGTACTTGACTACCATTTCCACTGGAGACATTTGCTCTACATCGTGTTTTTCAGATTTCATTCGTCTTTGAACATTGCCAAAAATTCATCTAATTCGATTATTTTTCAAAGTTCAGATACGTTTTAAAACATCCCCTTAATGGGCACATTAAAGTGACACTTTTCCTGTGAAAATATACCTACTTGGCTACCGTTTCCACTGAAGACATCTGCTCTACATTGTGTTTTTCAGATTTTATTCGCCTTTGAACTTAGCCACAAGTTTATCTAATTCGATTTTCTTATGAAGTTTACTTGGATTTTAAAACGTACCCTTACTGGGCACTTGAAGCGACACTTTTCTTTTGAAAATAGACCTACTTGACTACCATTTCCACTGGAGACATTTGCTCTACAGCGTGTTTTTCATGTTTTATTCATTTTTGAACATAGCCGAAATTTCATCTAATTCGATTCTTTTCAAAGTTCAGATGCATTTTAAAACATCCCCTTAATGGGCACATTGAAGTAACACTTTCCCTGTGAAAATAGACCTACTTGGCTACCGTTTTCACTGAAGATAGCTGCTCTACATTGTATTTTTTAGATTTTACTCGCCTTTGAACATAGCCACAAATTCATCTAATTCGAATGTTTTATGAAGTTTACTTGGATTTTAAAACATCCCCTTAATGGGCACATTGAAGCTACAGCTTCTCTGTGAAAATAGACGTACTTGACTACCATGTCCACTGGAGACATCTGCTCTACATCGTGTTTTTCAGATTTTATTCGTCTTTGAACATTGCTGAAAATTCATCTAATTCGACTTTTCTTCAAAGTTCAGGTGCGTTTTAAAACATCCCCTTAATTAAAGTGACACATTCCCTGTGAAAATAAACCTACTTGGCTACCGTTTTCACTGAAGACATCTGCACTATATTGTGTTTTTCAGATTTTATTCGCCATTGAACATAGCCACAAGTTCATCTAATTCGATTTCTTTATGAAGTTTACTTGGATTTTAAAGCATCCTCTTAATGGGCACATTGAAGTGACAACTTCCTTATGAAAATAGACGTACTTGACTATCATGGCTACTGTAGATATCTGCTCTACATCGTGTTTTTCAGATTTTATTCGTCTTTGAACATAGCCAAATATTCATCTAATTTCATTTTTTTCAGTCCAGTTGCGTTTTAAAACAGTTATTAGCACATTGTTCAATTTCGTATCGAATTCTATCCACCGTGAAAGAATATATCTCAGAGTTGTTCTCAGCGTTAATATTTTTTTAAACTGAAAATTCATCTTGCCTAATTTTTATAAAATAATGTTCCTCGTAAGACGAAGTATCGTGTGTATATTTCTGCGTTTGTGGAATAGAACAATAATATGGAACATCCTAATTATGTTTGTGTATGTGTATGTGAATGGATGGCGCCAATAGGAAATGCCGAATTTAAGCATCGTGGGTAAACACCATTTGCATCAGCAAAATATTTTGTGGATGTGTACAAAATCACACCGGTCCATTAATAAAGAATATGATGAGACACTTTTAATATTTTCCCCTACATATATAAACAATAATGGCTTCATTTTAGAGTTTATTATAGCCTTTGGTGTCAGATTGATTGCGCCATCTATATACCAGTGGCATAAATAAAATGAATTCGTTATCGCATATATTTCCAAGGAACATTTAAAATGTCTCGCTACATTCTTTCTCAATTATTCATATATCTATGACAGCTTTTATTAAAACATTTGTTTATAAACGATCAGATTGTCAGTAATGTCAGTACCGAAATTTCACTATGCATTAATTGATACCCTGTTAATTTTCTGGATCGTCTCGAAATTATTACGAAATTAACTTCTCTCTGGCTGAACGTTATGGATCCAGTAAAACAATGATTTACATAAATCTACCATTTGTATTTAAGTTTATAACATTTTATTTCCCAACTTAAACCAACCAACGAATGTGGTTAAATTTAGTAGTTCAAATTATTTAACAAATATGTTCTTTAGAAGCTATTTAGTTTGTTATGAATATACAACGGAAATATTTGCTTAATTAATCGTAGTTGCTCCTGCTGTGCAGTCAGTTCAGTAGTTAAAAAATCCGTCGTATTAAATTTACCGGAATATGAAAGAACGATAAGTTGATAAGAAATTTAAAATTCCTTTTAAACGAATTAAAATACTTGAGTACTGATTCCAACAAAATTGTAAACAATGTAACAAAAATATAATTGCTTAACATTCATGTGGTAAATGGAAAAAACATTTTATTGGACATGTATTATTTATAAGTTCGATTAAAATGTTTAGATTGCTTATTTTTCAGACTGTTAGAAACTGAATCATGGATAACCTGTTGCTAAAATAAAATTGGTCGTACCGATTTATGGCCCATAACATTATTCCGTCA
This sequence comes from Rosalia funebris, assembly GCA_037954035.1. Classification (NCBI taxonomy): domain Eukaryota; kingdom Metazoa; phylum Arthropoda; class Insecta; order Coleoptera; family Cerambycidae; genus Rosalia; species Rosalia funebris. Next base: position 25,389,434 of record JAZFAV010000006.1, read on the forward strand.
AAAGGAACAGAAAAGATATAAATTAAATTTGAAATAATTAGGATTTTTAAGTAAATTTGAGAATATGACTATGAAAGTATTTTCTTTGCAATGTATCTACTTCGATAAATTTATATTCCGATAGCCATTATTGTGGAAATAACGAGTAGAAAACTTAAAAAAAAAACAAAATCAGAAACCAACAAGGTATAAAGTTGATGAAATTTTACAAAAAAAAATGGACATGAGGTATTACTATTGCCTCCGTATCATTGCTATTTTAATGCGATTGAGATGATATGGGCAAATATCAAAAAATTATAACGAACTTATTAGTGAGGACGGTTATGGTGACGAAAAAGTGCTTGCAATGTGAGAAAAGGCTTCACAAAATGTACCCCAGACGTATGGTTAGCCGTTGTATAACACACTCAAAAGGTAATCGGAGAATGTACAACAGGGAGCGCATATTATATACTATACCTCAAATTAATAATGACGATGATGAAAATGATTCGGATAGTGAACACTCCGATGAATAGTGAAAAGTTGAAGATACTTTTATTGTTTATTAACACACCATGCCTACCTTTAGTTACACATGTTTATGTTTAGTTATATATTATCAATGTGTGCAACGAGAAGTTATAATAAAAAAATGGTGGAAGCTGTAACTTCTTTTATTTTGACGTATAAAACATGTCTGTCGGATGTCATTCCTGATTATGGTTTTTGGTAAGTACTGTAAATGTTATCTTGAATAGAAATCTACACTTAGGTCAATTTATATAATACAAATTGGTTATTTTTGGGAAAAACTAGGAAACAGAATGTAAGGTTAGATGAAGGGATTCTTGCGTTAATTTTGTGGATGAACAATTTAAAACTATTTTCTTTTTACATGAAAGTAAATTTCCAATCATAATTGCTATAACCATAATCAGTGATAAATAATATACCTGCAACTATTGTACAAAACAAATTGTCATTGCACGAGTATCATCATCATGAGGTCATCAGTCATAAGACTGGTTGGACGCTAACCTCCAGCTTCTTCTATCTTGTGCTAACCTTCGCATTTCGCTAATTGTGCTACAACCTACATGTATATATATATATATATATATATATATATATATATATACATATATATATATATATATATATATATATATATATATATATATATATATATATATATATATATATATATATATACATGTAGGTTGTAGCACAATTAGCGAAATGCGAAGATTATCACAAGATAGAAGAAGCTAGAGGTTAGCGTCCAACCAGTCTTAGGACTGATGACCTCATGATGATGATACTCGTGCAATGACAATTTGTTTTGTACAATAGTTGCAGGTATATTATTTATCACTGATTATGGTTATAGCAATTATGATTGGAAATTTACTTTCATGTAAAAAGAAAATAATTTTAAATTGTTCATCCACAAAATTAACGCAAGAATCCCTTCATCTAACCGTACATTCTGTTTCCTAGTTTTTCCCAAAAATAACCAATTTGTATTATATAAATTGATTTGTCATAGAATATGATGAGCAAGAAGACCTAAGTGTAGATTTCTATTCAAGATAACATTTACAGTACTTACCAAAAACCATAATCAGGAATGACATCCGACAGACATGTTTTATACGTCAAAATAAAAGAAGTTACAGCTTCCACCATTTTTTTATTATAACTTCTCGTTGCACACATTGATAATATATAACTAAACATAAACATGTGTAACTAAAGGTAGGCATGGTGTGTTAATAAACAATAAAAGTATCTTCAACTTTTCACTATTCATCGGAGTGTTCACTATCCGAATCATTTTCATCATCGTTATTATTAATTTGAGGTATAGTATATAATATGCGCTCCCTGTTGTACATTCTCCGATTACCTTTTGAGTGTGTTACCTTTTGAGATATATATATATATATATATATATATATATATATATATATATATATATATATATATATATATAAATATATATATACATATATATATACATATAAATATATATACATATATACATATATATATATATATATATATATATATATATATATATATATATATATATATATATATATATATATATATATATATATATATATATATATAAATATATATACATATATACATATATACATATATATATATATATATATATATATATATATATATATATATATATATATACATATATACATATATATATATATATATATATATATATATATATATATATATATATATATACATATATATATATACATATATATATATATATATACATATATACATATATACATATATACATATATACATATATACATATATATATATACATATATATATATATATATATATATATATATATATATATATATATATATATATATATGTATATAAAAAGACGAGACGAAGAAGGACTGAAAACGTATAAGGCAATAAAGTGGGAAATCATTAGAAAATGTAGAAAAGCGAAAGAACAATGGATAGAGGAGAAATGCAAAGAAGTAGAAGATAAGTTGCAAGTAGGTAAGACCGATGAGGCTTACAAAATAATTAAGAGGAACTTCAGGGATGTAGGAACAATAAGTAGAAATGTTAGGAGTCAATCGGGGGACATACTGATAGGAAGAGAGGAGAAAGCGGATAGATGGAAGCAGTACTTAGGAAATTTATACGAGGGTCAGGAATTAGGAGAGATATTAGAGGAAGAATCTAGCATCGATAGGGAAGATGTATTGGAAACCTATATTGAGAGAGGAATTTGAAATAGCACTAAGGGGGCTAAAGAATAATAGAGCGCCAGGTGTAGATAAAATACAGGCGGAAATTTTGAAATGTGCGGGACAGAAAGTAGTAAATAGGATGTTTGAACTGGTAAAATACATATACGAAACGGGCGAGATGCCGGAGGATTATAAGAGGAACATTATCGTTACTATACCGAAAAAGAGAGGAGCCGACAAATGCGAGAACTTTAGAACGATTAGCCTAACTTCCCATGCGTCAAAAATCTTAACTAGAATAGTGCAGAAGAGGATGGAAAATAGAGCGGAGGAAATACTAGGAGAAGACCAATTCGGGTTTAGGCGAAATAGGGGAACTCGCGAAGCTATTCTGGCGCTAAGAGTAATGTTAGAGAAAACAATAGAAAAAGGAAAGAACGCTTATATAGGATTTGTAGATTTAGAAAAAGCTTTTGATAACGTAAGATGGGAAAAAATGTTCGAGATATTAAAGAGCGCGGGAATGAAGTATAGAGATAGGAGAGTAGTACACAATCTATACATAGAGCAAACTGCTGTTATAGAAGTAGAAGGGGAGGAAAGGGAAGTAGGTATTAGGAAATAAGTAAGACAAGGATGTACGCTATCACCACTAATTTTTAATCTGTACATCGAAGAGGCGATTAATGTGGTAAAAGATAGAGTGGATTTCGGGATTAAAGTACAGGGACAGAAACTAAAAATGCTGAGATTCGCGGATGATATAGCAGTATTAGCATCTAGTAAGGAGGAACTAGAATCAGCATTGAACGAAATGGAGGCAGTGTTGACAGAGGAATACGGAATGAGGGTGAATAAAAACAAAACTAAAGTGTTAGTGTGCAGAGGGCGCGAGAGCAGAGCAAAAACGAAAGTACAAATTAATAATGAAAGATTGGAGGAAGTTAAAGACTTCACTTATTTAGGAAGTAAAATAAATTGGGATGGAAGAAGCGATAAAGACATAAAACAAAGAATAGCGCAGGGTCGAGTAGCTTTTAACAAAAAGAAAGCACTTTTATGCTCGGGGGTAATAAACTTAGAAACAAGGAAGAGATTTTTGAAAACATATGTATGGAGCACGGCACTTTACGGCTGCGAAACCTGGACGGTAGGGGAAGCAAGTAGGAAGAAATTAGAAGCTTTTGAGATGTGGTGTTACCGAAGAATGATGAAAATACCATGGACTGATAGGGTTAGAAACGAAGAAGTATTGGAGAAAGTCGGCGAGAAAAGGAGTATGTGGAAAAACTTAAAGAAGAGAAGAGA
>JAZFAV010000007.1:0-7500 GCA_037954035.1 Rosalia funebris
ACCTAACCTAACTAACCTAACCTAACCTAACCTAACCTAACCTAACCTAACCTAACCTAACCTAACCTAACCTAACCTAACCTAACCTAACCTAACCTAACCTAACCTAACCTAACCTAACCTAACCTAACCTAACCTAACCTAACCTAACCTAACCTAACCTAACCTAACCTAACCTAACCTAACCTAACCTAACCTAACCTAACCTAACCTAACTAACCTAACCTAACCTAACCTAACCTAACCTAACCTAACCTAACCTAACCTAACCTAACCTAACCTAACCTAACCTAACCTAACCTAACCTAACCTAACCTAACCTAACCTAACCTAACCTAACCTAACCTAACCTAACCTAACCTAACCTAACCTAACCTAACCTAACCTAACCTAACCTAACCTAACCTAACCTAACCTAACCTAACCTAACCTAACCTAACCTAACCTAACCTAACCTAACCTAACCTAACCTACCTAACCTAACCTAACCTAACCTAACCTAACCTAACCTAACCTAACCTAACCTAACCTAACCTAACCTAACCTAACCTAACCTAACCTAACCTAACCTAACCTAACCTAACCTAACCTAACCTAACCTAACCTAACCTAACCTAACCTAACCTAACCTAACCTAACCTAACCTAACCTAACCTAACCTAACCTAACCTAACCTAACCTAACCTAACCTAACCTAACCTAACCTAACCTAACCTAACCTAACCTAACCTAACCTAACCTAACCTAACCTAACCTAACCTAACCTAACCTAACCTAACCTAACCTAACCTAACCTAACCTAACCTAACCTAACCTAACCTAACCTAACCTAACCTAACCTAACCTAACCTAACCTAACCTAACCTAACCTAACCTAACCTAACCTAACCTAACCTAACCTAACCTAACCTAACCTAACCTAACCTAACCTAACCTAACCTAACCTAACCTAACCTAACCTAACCTAACCTAACCTAACCTAACCTAACCTAACCTAACCTAACCTAACCTAACCTAACCTAACCTAACCTAACCTAACCTAACCTAACCTAACCTAACCTAACCTAACCTAACCTAACCTAACCTAACCTAACCTAACCTAACCTAACCTAACCTAACCTAACCTAACCTAACCTAACCTAACCTAACCTAACCTAACCTAACCTAACCTAACCTAACCTAACCTAACCTAACCTAACCTAACCTAACCTAACCTAACCTAACCTAACCTAACCTAACCTAACCTAACCTAACCTAACCTAACCTAACCTAACCTAACCTAACCTAACCTAACCTAACCTAACCTAACCTAACCTAACCTAACCTAACCTAACCTAACCTAACCTAACCTAACCTAACCTAACCTAACCTAACCTAACCTAACCTAACCTAACCTAACCTAACCTAACCTAACCTAACCTAACCTAACCTAACCTAACCTAACCTAACCTAACCTAACCTAACCTAACCTAACCTAACCTAACCTAACCTAACCTAACCTAACCTAACCTAACCTAACCTAACCTAACCTAACCTAACCTAACCTAACCTAACCTAACCTAACCTAACCTAACCTAACCTAACCTAACCTAACCTAACCTAACCTAACCTAACCTAACCTAACCTAACCTAACCTAACCTAACCTAACCTAACCTAACCTAACCTAACCTAACCTAACCTAACCTAACCTAACCTAACCTAACCTAACCTAACCTAACCTAACCTAACCTAACCTAACCTAACCTAACCTAACCTAACCTAACCTAACCTAACCTAACCTAACCTAACCTAACCTAACCTAACCTAACCTAACCTAACCTAACCTAACCTAACCTAACCTAACCTAACCTAACCTAACCTAACCTAACCTAACCTAACCTAACCTAACCTAACCTAACCTAACCTAACCTAACCTAACCTAACCTAACCTAACCTAACCTAACCTAACCTAACCTAACCTAACCTAACCTAACCTAACCTAACCTAACCTAACCTAACCTAACCTAACCTAACCTAACCTAACCTAACCTAACCTAACCTAACCTAACCTAACCTAACCTAACCTAACCTAACCTAACCTAACCTAACCTAACCTAACCTAACCTAACCTAACCTAACCTAACCTAACCTAACCTAACCTAACCTAACCTAACCTAACCTAACCTAACCTAACCTAACCTAACCTAACCTAACCTAACCTAACCTAACCTAACCTAACCTAACCTAACCTAACCTAACCTAACCTAACCTAACCTAACCTAACCTAACCTAACCTAACCTAACCTAACCTAACCTAACCTAACCTAACCTAACCTAACCTAACCTAACCTAACCTAACCTAACCTAACCTAACCTAACCTAACCTAACCTAACCTAACCTAACCTAACCTAACCTAACCTAACCTAACCTAACCTAACCTAACCTAACCTAACCTAACCTAACCTAACCTAACCTAACCTAACCTAACCTAACCTAACCTAACCTAACCTAACCTAACCTAACCTAACCTAACCTAACCTAACCTAACCTAACCTAACCTAACCTAACCTAACCTAACCTAACCTAACCTAACCTAACCTAACCTAACCTAACCTAACCTAACCTAACCTAACCTAACCTAACCTAACCTAACCTAACCTAACCTAACCTAACCTAACCTAACCTAACCTAACCTAACCTAACCTAACCTAACCTAACCTAACCTAACCTAACCTAACCTAACCTAACCTAACCTAACCTAACCTAACCTAACCTAACCTAACCTAACCTAACCTAACCTAACCTAACCTAACCTAACCTAACCTAACCTAACCTAACCTAACCTAACCTAACCTAACCTAACCTAACCTAACCTAACCTAACCTAACCTAACCTAACCTAACCTAACCTAACCTAACCTAACCTAACCTAACCTAACCTAACCTAACCTAACCTAACCTAACCTAACCTAACCTAACCTAACCTAACCTAACCTAACCTAACCTAACCTAACCTAACCTAACCTAACCTAACCTAACCTAACCTAACCTAACCTAACCTAACCTAACCTAACCTAACCTAACCTAACCTAACCTAACCTAACCTAACCTAACCTAACCTAACCTAACCTAACCTAACCTAACCTAACCTAACCTAACCTAACCTAACCTAACCTAACCTAACCTAACCTAACCTAACCTAACCTAACCTAACCTAACCTAACCTAACCTAACCTAACCTAACCTAACCTAACCTAACCTAACCTAACCTAACCTAACCTAACCTAACCTAACCTAACCTAACCTAACCTAACCTAACCTAACCTAACCTAACCTAACCTAACCTAACCTAACCTAACCTAACCTAACCTAACCTAACCTAACCTAACCTAACCTAACCTAACCTAACCTAACCTAACCTAACCTAACCTAACCTAACCTAACCTAACCTAACCTAACCTAACCTAACCTAACCTAACCTAACCTAACCTAACCTAACCTAACCTAACCTAACCTAACCTAACCTAACCTAACCTAACCTAACCTAACCTAACCTAACCTAACCTAACCTAACCTAACCTAACCTAACCTAACCTAACCTAACCTAACCTAACCTAACCTAACCTAACCTAACCTAACCTAACCTAACCTAACCTAACCTAACCTAACCTAACCTAACCTAACCTAACCTAACCTAACCTAACCTAACCTAACCTAACCTAACCTAACCTAACCTAACCTAACCTAACCTAACCTAACCTAACCTAACCTAACCTAACCTAACCTAACCTAACCTAACCTAACCTAACCTAACCTAACCTAACCTAACCTAACCTAACCTAACCTAACCTAACCTAACCTAACCTAACCTAACCTAACCTAACCTAACCTAACCTAACCTAACCTAACCTAACCTAACCTAACCTAACCTAACCTAACCTAACCTAACCTAACCTAACCTAACCTAACCTAACCTAACCTAACCTAACCTAACCTAACCTAACCTAACCTAACCTAACCTAACCTAACCTAACCTAACCTAACCTAACCTAACCTAACCTAACCTAACCTAACCTAACCTAACCTAACCTAACCTAACCTAACCTAACCTAACCTAACCTAACCTAACCTAACCTAACCTAACCTAACCTAACCTAACCTAACCTAACCTAACCTAACCTAACCTAACCTAACCTAACCTAACCTAACCTAACCTAACCTAACCTAACCTAACCTAACCTAACCTAACCTAACCTAACCTAACCTAACCTAACCTAACCTAACCTAACCTAACCTAACCTAACCTAACCTAACCTAACCTAACCTAACCTAACCTAACCTAACCTAACCTAACCTAACCTAACCTAACCTAACCTAACCTAACCTAACCTAACCTAACCTAACCTAACCTAACCTAACCTAACCTAACCTAACCTAACCTAACCTAACCTAACCTAACCTAACCTAACCTAACCTAACCTAACCTAACCTAACCTAACCTAACCTAACCTAACCTAACCTAACCTAACCTAACCTAACCTAACCTAACCTAACCTAACCTAACCTAACCTAACCTAACCTAACCTAACCTAACCTAACCTAACCTAACCTAACCTAACCTAACCTAACCTAACCTAACCTAACCTAACCTAACCTAACCTAACCTAACCTAACCTAACCTAACCTAACCTAACCTAACCTAACCTAACCTAACCTAACCTAACCTAACCTAACCTAACCTAACCTAACCTAACCTAACCTAACCTAACCTAACCTAACCTAACCTAACCTAACCTAACCTAACCTAACCTAACCTAACCTAACCTAACCTAACCTAACCTAACCTAACCTAACCTAACCTAACCTAACCTAACCTAACCTAACCTAACCTAACCTAACCTAACCTAACCTAACCTAACCTAACCTAACCTAACCTAACCTAACCTAACCTAACCTAACCTAACCTAACCTAACCTAACCTAACCTAACCTAACCTAACCTAACCTAACCTAACCTAACCTAACCTAACCTAACCTAACCTAACCTAACCTAACCTAACCTAACCTAACCTAACCTAACCTAACCTAACCTAACCTAACCTAACCTAACCTAACCTAACCTAACCTAACCTAACCTAACCTAACCTAACCTAACCTAACCTAACCTAACCTAACCTAACCTAACCTAACCTAACCTAACCTAACCTAACCTAACCTAACCTAACCTAACCTAACCTAACCTAACCTAACCTAACCTAACCTAACCTAACCTAACCTAACCTAACCTAACCTAACCTAACCTAACCTAACCTAACCTAACCTAACCTAACCTAACCTAACCTAACCTAACCTAACCTAACCTAACCTAACCTAACCTAACCTAACCTAACCTAACCTAACCTAACCTAACCTAACCTAACCTAACCTAACCTAACCTAACCTAACCTAACCTAACCTAACCTAACCTAACCTAACCTAACCTAACCTAACCTAACCTAACCTAACCTAACCTAACCTAACCTAACCTAACCTAACCTAACCTAACCTAACCTAACCTAACCTAACCTAACCTAACCTAACCTAACCTAACCTAACCTAACCTAACCTAACCTAACCTAACCTAACCTAACCTAACCTAACCTAACCTAACCTAACCTAACCTAACCTAACCTAACCTAACCTAACCTAACCTAACCTAACCTAACCTAACCTAACCTAACCTAACCTAACCTAACCTAACCTAACCTAACCTAACCTAACCTAACCTAACCTAACCTAACCTAACCTAACCTAACCTAACCTAACCTAACCTAACCTAACCTAACCTAACCTAACCTAACCTAACCTAACCTAACCTAACCTAACCTAACCTAACCTAACCTAACCTAACCTAACCTAACCTAACCTAACCTAACCTAACCTAACCTAACCTAACCTAACCTAACCTAACCTAACCTAACCTAACCTAACCTAACCTAACCTAACCTAACCTAACCTAACCTAACCTAACCTAACCTAACCTAACCTAACCTAACCTAACCTAACCTAACCTAACCTAACCTAACCTAACCTAACCTAACCTAACCTAACCTAACCTAACCTAACCTAACCTAACCTAACCTAACCTAACCTAACCTAACCTAACCTAACCTAACCTAACCTAACCTAACCTAACCTAACCTAACCTAACCTAACCTAACCTAACCTAACCTAACCTAACCTAACCTAACCTAACCTAACCTAACCTAACCTAACCTAACCTAACCTAACCTAACCTAACCTAACCTAACCTAACCTAACCTAACCTAACCTAACCTAACCTAACCTAACCTAACCTAACCTAACCTAACCTAACCTAACCTAACCTAACCTAACCTAACCTAACCTAACCTAACCTAACCTAACCTAACCTAACCTAACCTAACCTAACCTAACCTAACCTAACCTAACCTAACCTAACCTAACCTAACCTAACCTAACCTAACCTAACCTAACCTAACCTAACCTAACCTAACCTAACCTAACCTAACCTAACCTAACCTAACCTAACCTAACCTAACCTAACCTAACCTAACCTAACCTAACCTAACCTAACCTAACCTAACCTAACCTAACCTAACCTAACCTAACCTAACCTAACCTAACCTAACCTAACCTAACCTAACCTAACCTAACCTAACCTAACCTAACCTAACCTAACCTAACCTAACCTAACCTAACCTAACCTAACCTAACCTAACCTAACCTAACCTAACCTAACCTAACCTAACCTAACCTAACCTAACCTAACCTAACCTAACCTAACCTAACCTAACCTAACCTAACCTAACCTAACCTAACCTAACCTAACCTAACCTAACCTAACCTAACCTAACCTAACCTAACCTAACCTAACCTAACCTAACCTAACCTAACCTAACCTAACCTAACCTAACCTAACCTAACCTAACCTAACCTAACCTAACCTAACCTAACCTAACCTAACCTAACCTAACCTAACCTAACCTAACCTAACCTAACCTAACCTAACCTAACCTAACCTAACCTAACCTAACCTAACCTAACCTAACCTAACCTAACCTAACCTAACCTAACCTAACCTAACCTAACCTAACCTAACCTAACCTAACCTAACCTAACCTAACCTAACCTAACCTAACCTAACCTAACCTAACCTAACCTAACCTAACCTAACCTAACCTAACCTAACCTAACCTAACCTAACCTAACCTAACCTAACCTAACCTAACCTAACCTAACCTAACCTAACCTAACCTAACCTAACCTAACCTAACCTAACCTAACCTAACCTAACCTAACCTAACCTAACCTAACCTAACCTAACCTAACCTAACCTAACCTAACCTAACCTAACCTAACCTAACCTAACCTAACCTAACCTAACCTAACCTAACCTAACCTAACCTAACCTAACCTAACCTAACCTAACCTAACCTAACCTAACCTAACCTAACCTAACCTAACCTAACCTAACCTAACCTAACCTAACCTAACCTAACC